>CM076850.1:9633096-9779703 GCA_039519185.1 Astragalus membranaceus | reverse complement strand
TTCTTTTATAAAAAAATAAAATTTGCGCAAATATCAATTGAACCTAGTTCTAAGAGCTTGGACACAGGAGAGTTTTCAAGTAAGTAACCAATTTGATCTTATGTGAATCTCAAATTCTCATTCATATGACAAGCCTTAATTGCAAACTCTGCATTTGGATTTGCGTCTGGTACTGTGGCCACGATGCATACCAGCACATGCAAAAAAAAAATCAAAAAAATTAACTTGTCAGGAGTAAACATTGACTTCTCAACAAATATAGAGTAATCCTTGAACTATCTGATCTATCTTTTCTTTAGAATTTCTTCTTCCAAAAGAGAATTTCATTTCTTCTTCAACAAGAGAATCTAGTAGATTCACTGAGTCATAAGTTAAAGAGGAGGTCCAAACTTAATAACAACTAATTAAAAAAAGGTAGTAAGTCAATCTCTAACACAGCTGCAGAGCCTACCCAACACTTTCTTAGGCCAAAAGCAAAAAGAAAAAATTAAAGCAAACTTTTTTCTTTATAATTAATTATGTTAATTTGTATTTTGTAGTCTTTAAATAATTCATTAGTAATTTATTGTATTTTATATATGTCATTGTTTTACATGATTGTAGAAAGCGTTAGAATTAAAAGGGATGGAGACAAACTTATATAATTTTAGTAGATCTTAAATAATATATTAACAACAAAACAATGGACTTATTTATCAATATAAATAATAAGTAATATTAAGCCAAGAAAGATGATTTTTAGTGGTCTGCCGCCCTTGCTTTAGAAGTCTCTCCTTGGCCGGCTCGCTATCTTTATATATACATTCAAGGGGTGCATGACATCATCAATGAGGTGGGCACTCCAGCCCATTTTGGCGCCAACCCCCCCCCCCCCCACCCCCCTTTTCTTTTTTTTTTCTTCTCATTTTTTATTTTTTCATTTTTTAAGAATAATTTAAATTTAAGAAAAAAAGATTAGATCTATAAATAGATGAAGTTTATTCCTCAATAATCGGATTGGTGAAAAATGAAAATTAATTTCCCGATAAATTATGTAAAGTGTGATGCTACCCACTGTGTTTTAAGGTAATTTAGAGTCTAAAAAAAATTAGTTGTTCAAAGGAAATAATAATGTAAAACAGTGTGTTTTGGGGTTCTTAAGCGGTCGGAAAAAAATTAACTGTTCAAATATGTAGAGTTTGTTCCTTATAGTAACCTGTTTGTTGAAAAAAAGAACTTTTATGTAATGTGATAATGACTTACTTGATTATCATTTGTTGTCTATATTTTAATGGACCAATTTCATTTCTGTCACTAACTACTTTCTTGGCTTAAAGGTCATTTTGGCCCCTGTAAAATACACATTAATCCATTTTGGCCCCTGCAAAATAAAAAACTTTAAATAAGCCCCTACAAAATAGTTAGTTGTTCAGTTAAGCCCTCGCTGTTAGTGGTCCACTAACGCTGTTAGTTTTAAAGGTATTTTGCAGGGGCCAAAATGGATTAATGTGTATTTTGCAGGGGCCAAAATGAATTAATGTGTATTTTGCAGGGGCCAAAATGACCTTTAATGTGTATTTTGCAGGGGCCAAAATGAGGGTTAAAAATAACAGCGTTAGTGGACCACTAACAGCGAGGGCTTAACTGAACAACTAACTATTTTGCAGAGGCTTATTTAAAGTTTTTTATTTTGCAGGGGCCAAAATGGATTAATGTGTATTTTGCAGGGGCCAAAATGACCTTTAAGCCTACTTTCTTTTCATTCTATACAACATTCGTAATTTTATATTTTTAGGATTCTTTTTGGTTCACTAGAAATTTTAACGGTTCAAATAGCGGAAATTGATTCCTCCGTAATCAGATTAGTGAAAATGAAAATTAATTTCGCAACAAATATGTTCTACCTTATAGTTTTCTCTTATTGGCTAAACATAACTTAGTTGTTAAAATTTGACTTCAATTACTATTAATCTAATTTTGGCCTTATAATGTTTCAGTAGACCCTAAAGCTTTGGCCCCGTGCATCGCACGGGTCACGGCGCTAGTTTTACATAATGACTAACTATAGTTTTTGAATTTACCATCAAACTAATTTATTAGGTAAATTTTCTATAAGTGGATACATCAAATGCTAGCAACTAATCTCTAATAGTATTGTCAATTTCAGCGACATGAGAAAGTCGGCTCTCGAGTTCGAACTCGGGTGAGCAGTGATAGTGTATGTGTGTTGTGTTTATTCGTCATAAGATTTTTACTCTTTATCAAATTATTTTTAAAATATATAATATATTTTAAAACATAAGTAAAAGCCAATCACGATTTAATTTTTACTCCTTATTATATAGTTATAAATAAGGATTTAATTTATATACACCATCTTTTTACAAGATTTTTTACGACAGGACATAAAAAAGATTTGTCTTTATCTTAAAAGTTTAATTTATATGCATAATATGTGTATACATATTTTACACTATCTACCAATTATTGTTTGGCACATCATTAAAAAGAAGTTACTCAATTAGTAACCACCTGATGTGTCATTCTTACCATGTATTTTTATTGGTGGATAATGTAATTAGTTTTACAAAGTATGTGTGTACACTAATTAAATCATTAGCTTAACTACCTTAAAACTCATTTCTACCATGTATTTATATTGGTTGATGGTGCAAAAAAATTTATAATGACAATGTACATCAAATAAACCCTATAAATTTTTAATTTATCGAAAACTTTGTACAATGAGTCATTAATATAATATAATATTAATTGGGTTTAATTAACATACATTATCGTTGTAAACTTTTTTATACCGTCAACAAATAAAAATTCACGGTATAGATGACTTTTAAGGTAGTTGAGATAAAGTCAAACTTATTTTATGACGTATCATTTCATGATTGAATGACATTGTAAAAAATCTTTTAAGCCTTGTTTTTCTATAACCGTAGTATATGGACATAAATTAAATTCATTAAACATTAATTAATAAAATTCAATTTTTTTTACAGAAGTAAAATTCAATTTTGATAATATGAGGATATTTTTACTCAAATTTTGAGTGAAAGAAATTTAACGAAAATATAAAAAAACGACTTAAAAGGGCTATAGAGTGATAGATCAACTAGGTAGAGATATCAATTTAATTTAACTGATATCAGTGAGGATTTTAGTTTTTTTTCTTCGATAAGCAATTGATGTATTGAAAATGATCACTAGGCATGCTCAAAACCACCGTTACAAAGAGTTAATACAATGTAAAACATTATGCCACCATGAATTGACCGAATAGCTCGATCGACTACCCGGCCCATATATAAACGTACCATTGCCAATAAATACACTTAATATGAAAAACAATAGAATCATTGGTAGGCTTCTCCTTTTTGAACACCAAATTATTCCTTACAATCCAAATGCTCCAACAAGTGGCAAACCATAATATGTATCTTGATTTGACAGATTTCTTACCATTGAATAATAGCGACCCAAAAGATAGCAAATGATCGTCAATATTAGTACCTGGAGAATACTTCAAACCGAGCCAACTACCCACCTTATCCCACACCCTCAAAGCCACTGAACTCGAACAAAAAAGATGGAAAACAGTCTCCGTAAACTGGTTGCAAAATGGGCAGCTGCGTCCTGCTCGTTGGTAATAACATGTCTGTGGCAATGCATTTGAGAAAAGCCTCTACCCGAATACCTTGATTTTTTAGGGAACTGTTGTTCGCCAAACAGCAGTCCGAACAGAAGATGAAACCGAACTGGTTGCTGTCGTGACAGACTCTGCAGCAGAAAACTGAATCTGCAATGTGGTTGTAAGTTGATTTTATTGAGTGAGAGTATTAGGCTCCAGAAACCAGTGCCAAGAATCCATCACGCTATGTTTAGGAGCCACTGATAGTAAAATCTCCTTCAAAATCCTCGACTCTTCCAGCTCATTCAGACTCAGCACCTGCGACTGTCCACTGCCACACGTTTGTTGTCCATGCACCAACGTCTGCCAGAGTCATGAACTTATCAACCCAACCTACAAATAAAAGAGGGAAATCACAACAAAGTGGCTGACTGCCAAGCCATTTTTGTTGTTAGAAAAGTACAGCTTCTCCCAAAACTCTTCTAATGCAACCATTGAACCATCCCACATTGAGCACATCATCACTAATACAAACTAGATCACGCCACCACAAAGAGTCACGCCTCCCTCCCCTCAACAATTCATTGAACACAAAAGTTGTCACATCGCCATATCTATGCACCAATAACTGTCTCCAACAAGCACTATGATCCACCAAGATCTTCCACTTCCACTTAGACAACAAAGAGATATTGAACAACTCTAAGTTTTTAATGCCTAGACCACCCTCCTTCTTAGATCTATACACTTTATCCCACACCACCCAATGCACACCCGACTATTCTCCTTAATCCCCCACAAAAAGTCTCTTTGAATTTTGATCATAGATTTAATAACCACCTTGAGAACCTTGAAAAAGGAGAAAAAAATACAATGGAATGCTATTTAAAACCGAATTAATCAAAGTAACTCATCCTCCAGTAGAAAGATGGCGCCATTTCCAAGATGCTAATCTAGAACGGAGTTTGTCAAATACTAGCTTCCAAGTCGCCGCACGCCTAGGATTGGCCCAATACCAAGGAATTTGAAAGGAATTGATTCCCTCCTACAACGAAGGAACAATGTAGAAAAAATATTTCATGTAGAAAAGGAGAAAAAAATACAATGAAGTGAGCATTTTAGTTGATTCGTCTCACCCAAAACTATTTCATTTTTTTTGCAATCAGAATCAGAAAAATGTAAGTCAAATTGTCCAGAAAAAAAAAAGAAAGAACAATGCAAATCTTTTTAATTTTGACGTGAAGAACAATCCAAGTCAAAGAGTAACAACGTTGACACAAGTCACAAGTTAGATTAAAAGCATGGTGGCATTGGATAACTATACGGTGGAATTCATCGGTGGTAGGCGCAAGTATAAAAGGAAGTAAGGAACAAAACTCTGAGACTGCGGTACTTAATAGCCGTTACAAAAAATTTTGTCGTAAATAGAAGGGGAACCATATTCCCGTGGGCCACACGGCAGGTCGTTTTGTTCTGGCTCCAGGGTGTGTGACCTTTTGGCGTCGTAATCGTGTTTGTTTTAGATGGGTCCACCAAACGGTGAGCGGTAGCATGTCGTGTAACCACGCATTGGATAACGTGGGAAAACAAAACAAATGGGAAAATATTTATGGATTTAATTTCTATACATAGTAGATGTATAAATATTTTATTATTTACAGGTCGACACGTCATTAAAATAAAATTTGTTAATTTTTAACTAACTTATATTTTTCCGTAAACCAATGTATCATTCACGATGATTGTTGAGACTAATCCTTCGAGGTATCTGATATCCATTTAAGGGGTTGACCTCTCCCAACAAATGTTTTTCCATACGCACTGGTCAGTGATCGACCTCAGGACCAAATGGTTAAGAGACCCAAGTATCTACCACTTGTGTCATATTATGTTGGTAACTAATTTATATGTCAATCATATCATAAATTAATTTTTTATTATTGGGGGAAAATTATAGTTTTATTAACATCCAAAAATAATTAGGTCGTAGGCCGAGGACTGAATGAAGAAGGCAGTGGAGCTGGTGTATTGAGGCAGGTCATTAGACAAGGATTTTAAGAGATAATTGCCTGAGAAAATGATCAAGGGAAGCCCTCAGGGCATATCACTAGACAACTCCCTGAGGAAGGGGTTAGCCTGAGGAGCAATGAGCGAGACCGAGGGAGAGTACAGCCTCAGCCTATAGAGTGCCACGACCAGGGTAGGCTCGGGTGCCTGATGGGCGAAGGTTAGCTGAGTGAACCAAGTGGCTGAGGTAGGGCGATTTTACTTGGAAGGCACGTAAGAGACATACACGAAGATGGAACATGGGAGCAGTTGAAGATCAAACGAAGGAGCGAAACCTTGAAGAGTGGAGTGAGGGAGTTCACCCCACTAACCGTGCTAGTGAGATTGTGGGTGGTTACTCCGCCTCCTTAGGGCTTACGAACAATGATAGTGGTTGATCTTAGACTGATCCAACGGTAGGCAAATGTTGGCTGTGTTAGTGGCCGACGAGGGCCTATGTATATAAATAGGAGAGTATTTGTATAGAAAAGACACACATCAATCAATTAAAAACTCTACGTTTATTTCGTCTCACTACAAGAAAATCGCTCATTTGCGACGGCAATTTCCGTCGCAAATGGACATTTTTCCGTGGCAAATGTAAATTTGCGACGGAAGTTGCGACGGATAAAAAGTCGTGGCAAAACAGCTCGCCGCAAAGCGTTTGCGACGAAACTCCCCGTCGCAAATAATCTGTCGCAAGTCCGTCGCATATATCCGTGGCAAAGTCGTCGCAAACTCTAACAACTTTTCGTCGCAAAGCCGTCGCAAATCTGTCGGATATTTAAAAAAAAAAAAAATAAAAGTTAAATTATACCTCCAAAATACTATTTAATAGTTATATCTATAACATATTAATCAGTACTAATACATACTATTTAATAGTTATATCCGGTACACTCTTTTATGCGGTACACTCTTCCAAAAATGGATAGCTATATCTAAACTAAAGGATTTTTAGAATAATTAAGACTACAAATACTGGCTAAAAATTTGAATCAAGAGAACAAAGATATCTATCAAATGTGGTAGTGAAAAACAATATATACAGAAACGAAAAATAAATAGTGTTAGAGTGTGTGTTGATACCACTACTCCTAATCAAATAATGTTTTGAGTTCAAAAGACAAAAAATACTTCGAAGATTTCTCCACCACAATATGTTGATAAACTTACAAAGTATTCTTTCTGGTACTCAGCATTGAGCCCGAAGAACCTTTTTTTTTTATAAACTCAACTAGTCTTCTCTGCATGTCTCTAAAATGATATAACATTGATGACTCTTGATGTAGCTGTGTTTGGTTCCTTGCATCACCCGAACCTTGTGCACCATCAACTGTTATGTCACCTCCACCATTTTCCTTGGATTGATTGCTGGGTACTTCTGCATGTGTCAAATTCGAACCATTTTGTGCCTAAGAGCCTACTTGTCCTGGTACTAGTAAATTTATAAAGGGAAGATTCAACTCTTGACAGATGACCTCCTGAATCTTCAGATCCTTATCATCAACAATAGAATGCCACCTTCCATACCCATGCCTTGTATATAAAAGAATCATGTTAAAATAATATATCAACAAAGGGTCCACAAACTACGAAACATCCATAATTGGCCATCCCAAATCACATAGAATATAAAGGAGACCGAAAAATCAACATGCTAAAACAAAAATGGATATGTATATCTAAACTGAAGGATTTTTGCATGATGAGACATATATGAAAATACAGTCATGAATTGAATGATGAGACATATAATACAATTAAGTGGCATATGTGAGATGACTGAAAACTTATAACAGGATAAAGGGTTTAAATCAAACTGATTATGAGTGAAAAGGGCAGCATGCCTCCTATGAATGAAAAAAGAAGCATAAAATGAAGCAAATTAGATGACTCGAATTAGATCAATTTAGAAGAGAAAGGAAACTTGTGGAACAAGTGTCATTTTCTAAATCCCACTAATATAATATCAGCAAAAGAAAGGAAATATGGTTGAAGATGAAAACACACACACACACACACACACACACACACACATATATATATATATATATATATATATATATATATATATATTGCATCAAAGAAACTCCATTTTAAAAGAGTAAGCCTTGAAAAAAAGATAAAGAGAGAGCTATGATATGATATGAAATAATAATCAACACATTAAGAAACCAACAGTGATAATACTGATAAGAAAGATCGTAAATAACAAAAGCTGATTCTTTACCTCAGAAGCCTCCCAAGATCCCATGTTATCAGAAGCCTCATAAGAAACAAAAATTCAAATGCTGCATATGTCGTTGTGAGAAAATATATAGGAAGAGAGAAAAACCAATTGGCTTCACCAATTTACACAAATTTGCCCTTAAGAATGAAGCCTTGAATGAAAAGGTTAAGAAGTTTAAGCAAAAAGTAATTTTAATGGAAGCATATTGAGTGGCATCCAGAACACATTCATCAATGTCAACACACTTAGCTACAACAAATGGAATAGTAAAAATTCTATGATGGTAAAACTACATGTTTTACTGAATGCCTTTCATCAAGAATTTCTAAAAACTATATAGTCATTACCTGCACATAGTAATGAAGTGAACAACATTTCTATGCATGTTTTGTACTCTTCTAATTTAAATAATACTCTAGCATTGGTTCACAAACTATAGAAAAGATACCCTAGCCAGCCAGAAAACAGAGGGAATGGAAGCCATTTACTTGGTTGTATACCATCTTTCACTTGTTGGAGGAAAAATGTTAGCAAAGTAGGAGGACATGCATACTCAAAGCTGCAACATGCTTATAACTGATCAAGTATTACAAAATATAGAACATATTATAAGAAAGTACAATCACAAGTATTATAGCAAAGTGAATCCCTTATAAAATACCATTATTATATACCTACTCATCATTTCAGATCAGAAAATGTGAATCTGGAAATCTGCAAAACAAATTAAAATAGTATTAGAGTGGCTCATTAACAAATTAAAGTGGATGAACCCACAATATGCAACAGAGCATGCTTAAATTGTTTCTCCATTTTCATAGTTGTAAAGCAAATGATTCAATATTTAGAATGGCTTGTATTTGCACATACCAGCAAGATAATAAATAGTATAACTATAAACAAATATTCATCAAAAGTTACCAAATTGAAGCCAACAAATATAGAGGAAGTTGAAGAAGCATCTGAAAATTGAAAGAAGTGAAGCTAATCATAGTCTAGCAAAACATGTGAAATATCCAAGCAAAATTAAAGGGACATGTAGCTTCGTTAATAAAATCTTCTATCAGAGTGCAGCAAACCATGTTTCAAGTTCCAATGAAAAAGCCAAAATAGAAAACATCACATTAGTTTCTATAGCTATTCTCAACAACAAACAGAGATCAATAAATTGAAGAATGGAGAAATGGTGCATATTTCTGGACCATATCTCAAAAGTGCTTACTCAAAAAAATGAATGAAACAAAGCTATTCAAAAGTGCTTCTTGCAAAGTTCAGCTTCTGCCTTGGCCCTGCTTGAGGTCTACATACTGATAGCAAAAACATGCAGAAGTACTGAAATCAAACCCAATTACACATAAACTTGGCATCATTCCTAGAGTTGTGAAAATGAAAACTACCAAAAAAAATTAAATGAATAAACCACTCCCATAAATAAACAGAAACTACACATACCATGAAGAAAATCATAAAGAGGACAGATATCCTCTTCAAGCATGACCAAGAGCTCATATATGCATATATGTATTTAATGTCTCTATATTTAATAAAGATGTTCAGTGCTTTATGAAACACTCTATTCTCTATATTTGGTGACTTTACCCAAATGTTATTAAACACTTGCTCAAATAGGATATTAAGAGAAACATACGAATTTAAAATTAAACAAATAGTGTTATCAATAGCATTTGATTCTTTTTGCAAAAAGCAGTCAAAACATATTTGTTAACCACATCACAAACATAAAAGAAAAAAGATGAAGTACAATGCAAAAGCCTTCTTCTGTAGCTAGACTTACTAATGTGTAGATAACGAACATCTCCATTCATGAGCTTTAGCAACTTTTTGCTAATGTGTAGACTAACACCCTCCTCAGATTCTAGCCCATTATCTCCAAACATTTGGTTCAACAATGCTTCTGGCACCCCACTACCACCATGTGTGATCCTATACAAAATCACAAAATTAAACAATTATTAATTTAAGCTAAAAACTAGTTAATCAAGTTATAATAAAGTTTCTTATGTTACTGATGTACTGTCCTAGACAAGAGAACAAGGTGTTCGTGTGACATCATGCATAAGTTCATGTCACATTTTGTATAAGCAGGAATGCATATTGTGCCAATCCAGATAATTTAATTAGAGAGATTCAAATGCATGAATATGGAACTGTTACCTGAGCTTCAAATTAACAAGATGGACAGATTTCCCTAACTGTCTTTAGTTAGAGAGGCTGATATAACAACCTGACCTTCATTTGGTGTGAAATTGATGGAAATTAGTAAAAAGTCTGCCAAAACCAGCTGAAGCCTAAGACTATCATTGACTAATCGGATACCCTTTGCATACTCCTTGTCATCACTTGACTAAGGGAAACAACCAGTACCTCATGCAAAGTGAACTCAGCCATCTCAAGATCTAAGTAGCTGTTGAACATACAGAAAAAAAAAAAATTTACAATGGGAATTAGGAACTACAATTATTATAAATTATAAATGTTGTGAATAGGTGGAAAGGTTTAATCTTTCATTCAGTATTTCATGACAAAGAATGCAACAAAGGAAGAAACCAAACCTAATTATCCAACATCTGTGAGAAATTATTGAGTACATGTCGCCAATCCAGTGTTGATATTTATATACATCTCAACAAGTTATTTTAATGCATAAACAAATTTTAAAGAACAAACATACCAAAATTGCACAAAGCAGATAAAAATTGAAACACGTGCACCCAACCAAATTAATGAGAATGAATTAAAGCAAATCTAAATTCAAATATTGAAAATTAAGATCTAAAGTAATGAAACAGCTATACATACCGTGGTTCGTTTCTCTCCAGCTCAGAAATTGAAAAACGCGATTTGCAAAAAAGAAAACGAAGAGGAAACTGAATCTGAACTGAAAACGAAACTGAAAACACAGTTGCACAAATCAAAAACGAATTGTAAACCTAGGAACAACAACTGAAAACGAAACTGAAAGAGAAGGGAAGACGAAGAGGAAGCAAAGGGAAGACGAATCTGAAATAGAAGGGAAACGAAATCCAAAATGGAAAGGAAGAAAAACGAACACCAATTCCGAAAACGAAAACGAAACTGCAACTAAAAGGGAAAATGAATTTGAAACAGAAGGGCACTAGAACGGGATCTTGGTTTTAGGGTTACCATGGTGGCGGTGAGAAGCGAAGGACCGGGTGAGCAACAATAGGGGTGATGGTGTTGGTGGCGGGCTGGGAGAAAAGAAAGAAGAACGTGGTTTGGAGGTGCGGTTGTTGTGAGATTGAGGGTGGAGGCCGAAGTTAGGTTAGGGTTTGCGAGATTGAGGGTGAGGGAGGCGCGATGGTGGAGGGTGTGGGTGGAGGCGCGATGGTGGAGAGTGATGTAACATCCCCAAAATAATTAAGCTACTTATTTTGAAGTTAACCCAATTAATTAGTTTAGCGCTTAACTAATAATGTTATTAATTGAGTGTTAAATTACCTATTAATTGGTGTAAGGTTCTTAATTGAGTAATTGATAGAAAATGGTATTTTAGGGTTTTCACCCAACTTAAGTTAATTGTTATTAACTTATATTTAGTAATTTATTTATTTATAATAATATATATATTTATATAAGTATATATAAAGAAAGAAAAGAAGTGAAAGAAGGGAATTAAGAAAGAAAGGAAGAAACAGAGAACGAGAGAAAGAAAAGAAGAGAAGGAGAAAAGAAGGAAAGTGGCGAAGAGGGAGAAGAGAAGAGAGAGTGAGAAATCCTCACCAAATGTTCTTCTTCTTTCTTCCACTAGCACCATCTAATCACCCTCTCCATTTTTGATCCAAGGATCATCACCAACAAACCATCCTCTCACTCTCCACCATTTTCGTTTTTCAAGGGGTAAAAGAGGGCTTTGATGATTAAAGCTCAAAGGGTAGCTTAGGTGAAGGATTGATGTTCCATAGGAGCCATATTGTTGGTTGGGTAGTTCAATCACTCAAGTTTTGGATCATTTGGAGGAATCAAGGGTTAAGGTTGAAAATTGGGGTTTATGTGAATAGGAGCATTTGGAGGTTAGGGATGATGAATAGTGTTCATGGAGGTTGAAGGTTGATGTTGAGGTTCATGGTTCAAGATCAAAGCTTAGGAATCAAGTTTGGGTTTGTGAGATGAATTGTGAAGCCCTAGGAGCATATGTTGGTGTCTAGGTGCAAAGCGGATTTCACAATTCTCGCGAGCCGGGTGTTCGAGTAACGGAAAGTCTCGGCTATTTGTGATTTTCATCACAACCGGTGAGTTTTACTCACGTTTAGGGTTTTATGTTTTGAATTGATTAATTGAAATGAATTTTATGTTGGTTGATTTGATTGATTGCTTGATGTGGTTGTTTCGGTTTGAAATGCGTGTAAAATATCGTTTTGGTCGAAAAACCGTTAAATCGACAATTAACGGATTTTAAGGAAATTGATGTTTGAGTGTTGTGGATTGATATGTTTGATTGATTGACGAATTGATGATTGATTTATGTTGCAATATGACTGGATGTTTGGACTGGAATATTGCCTGGTATTGTCTGATTTCGAGTTAGGAATCGATCGGGGCGAATTTCAGATTGATCGGAAAGCGGATTTTGCAAAAACAGCAAAATATGCACATGACAGCAAACCGTCGCGTCGCGACCAAGTGCGATTTTGTGAGGAAAATGTATCTGTTAGTTTTCGCGTCGCGACGGAAGCAGTTCGCGTCGCGACGCTTTGCAGTTTTTCAGCAAAAGTCACTAATTTTGTTTTCGCGATAACTTTTGATCCGGGAACCCGATTGAGGTGTTCTCAGGTGCGTTTGAAAGCCTAATGAAAGGCCTAATCATATATATAATTTAAATTGTAAAATGGACTGTTTTTGAATTTATAAATTGTCTCGAGAAACCGAACAATAGAATACGTGTGAGGACATGTTTTATCGAAAAGGAAACCGGACTACAATTCATGATATATATATATATATATATATTATATATATATATTATATCGACTATTGGAAACGGCCCAATGCGGATTTTATGTTCGATTAACGGTCAAATGTAGATGGACTAAATGTTCATTGAGTGTAGGTGAACTAACCGGTCATCGAGTGTAGATATATTTAATATATATCGAGTTGGGTGACGACCCATGTTAACATACTAGGCGGGGCAGTCATGATCCCTTACCCTAGGCCCTTATACCATTAGGGAAAGTACTATTGGTAAAGGGGTTCACCGGGATTACCATGTCTGGGGTCGGTGTTGTGTTAAAGTTTTACAATACGGTTCACCGGGATTACCATGTCTGGGGTCGGTGCCGTGTTAAAGTTATGTAGTGCAATTCACCGGGATTACCATGTCTGGGGTCGGTGTTGTGCCAAGTTATAGAGGCGTGGTCTATAAATTAAACTACGAGAAAGAAATAAAGTTTTATAATACGGTTCATCGTGATTACCATGTCTGGGGTCGGTGCCGTGTTATGTAGTGCGATTCATCGGGATTACCATGTCTGGGGCCGGTGTCGTGCTAGGTTGAAATGAGTGATTTATAAATTAAACTGCGAGATAAAAATCAAAGGTTTCATAATTGAACCGAGAGTGTAGTTAGGGGTCTCGGTAGAACTCACTGAGATTGTATATCATTGTTTATATGTTGTTGTTTTACAGATAAACAGGGAAAGTGGAGATCCAAGAGGCACGGTAGGTTGTGCTCGGATGGTTGCTGAAGACTTAGCGTTATGCTTAAGTTTATATCATTCCTTGTTGTATATGTATCGAGACATTATGTCTTTAGCATTATGTATTTGTTTCCGCTTTCTTGTATTGAACACTATAGTTTGCTGATGATTGATGGTCAGGGAACCGTTGTGGTCTTATTTATGATTAAGACCGTTTTGTCGTTGTTCAGCGAAAAATTTATAGTGTGTTCAGTATCTAAACAGGAATTTATATCTCTGATATGTTAGGGATGGTGCGCTCAGGCATTTCTACTTGTTAGAAATACCAGGGTGTTACAACTGACACAATGAGGGAGGGGGACGGCGTGAGGGAGAGGGAAGGGGACGGTGTGTAGGGAGAGGGAGTTTAAGAAATAAACAGAGAAGAAGGAAACGATGATATGAACGCTTGGGTTTTAAGGGGAGATCATTTGCGACGGGCTTGTGACGGGATCCCCGTCGCAAATTTGCGACCCGTTCCGTAACTTTATCCGTCGCAAACGCCAGCAGAAAATTTCCCGCTCCTTACTTTTTATACACGCCGTCGCAAATCCGTGGCAAATTACTGACGGATTAAGCTCCGTCGCAAATGTTGGTGGCTAAAACATGTTTTTCTTGTAGTGTCTATCTGCTTTTATCGCACTTTATCTTTATTTTTATGCATTAGCCAGTAGCTATCTGTGAGGTTAACATTCTTTCTAACTAACAGGAATTCCTCATACATTACATTGAGGCCGAAAATTCCATTTTCTAGATCAAAAATAATTACCGAAAAACTGCAATGAATTGTGTGAGAAACTATAAGGATTTATATAGAATTTTTGGAAAACACATTTGGAGGGAAAATTAGAGGGTAATTCGAATTTCAAATTTGTATTATAGGGTAATTTGAATTTCAAATTTGTATTATTAATTTGAAATTCCGAATTTGAAATTTGCTGAACTCATTTGAAATACATTTGAAATTTGATATTTCCATTATTTAAGGAATGAGATTTTAATTCATTACGTTTTTTTTCATTGAAATAATTATTGATTAGCCATTTTTCGTAAATAGAATTTATTACCAAACATTTAGTATTGTAGTTTTCCTTTTACATTTCACATTGACACACAATTGTTGCCACGTAGTCGGTCTCATGCCACATGTTTTTTCCTACACAATTACATGGCGAATTATGTGGATCAGTGAACATCCTACTCGGACATTTTCATAATTTAGTATAGTAATGATAATGATAATGATTTTGATTAAACTTAATGAACAAAAACATTATAGTTTTTTTTAATTGGTTTGGGAAACATTATTGTTTACTCATATAATAAAATGAGTTTTTAAATGAGCATACTGTTCCAGCAATCCGCACGGTCTTTGTTGTTAGACAACTTTAGGAGTCCCTAAGATCTGCTGCATACACAACACAAGAAACATAAAGAATAATTAATAATAAAATAAAGGTTTAAATATATTTTTCATCCCTGTAAATATAGTTGTTTTTCAAATAAATTCCTGCAAATATATTTTTTTTAAAAAGTCCGTGCAATTTTTTTTAAATACCCTTCTGTTAAGCAAACGTTAAAAAAAAACGCTGACGTGGCTAACATAATTCTGATTGTATTTTTTTCTTTTCTAATTTTTTAATGCTGAGTTGGCAGCCATGTATTAAACTATAAAAAAAGCATTTACTTTTATTTTTCGTTTTCTTCATCTTCTCCATTCCCCATCTTCTCCACCTTCAAAAAACATCTCAATCACAACCCAAAAAATAGAGGAAACCTCCACCGCAACTCTGATCTGTTAAATTTTTCGTTGGATTAGAAAAGAAATGTATTCCCCAAATATCTAACTGTCATCAAGATCTAAAATTTACCTTCGAGAACAGTTTTCTGGGTTTTTAGTTTACAAAGAAGAAAAATGGGGGATGAGGGATTGTGAGAATGAGGGTTCAGATTGGATGAAGAAGAAGCCAGAGATGGTTCCAATTGGTGAAGAGAGGGGGATTGAGAGAGATGAAGAAGTTTAACCAAAGCAACCGAAAACAAGAGAAAAAAGAAAAAAATCAAAACTTTATACTCTTGGACAATGTTTCCACAGCTTCATCCAACAAGAAAGGCCTATTCTCTGTCCCAAATCAAACCAGCTAGAAACATCATGGTGATAACTATACCACAAAATAAAGAAGTTCCCAAAACAAATTTGAAGTGAGTTTCAAAAAGATGCACTCTAAAGAAAGCCGATGCTTTGAGAAACCCAAAAATAAAGAAAGCTAATGCAATATTCATGGTCCAGAAAACCGAAGAGAATGAACCTCAATAAAGAAATGGAAAGGTTAAACCTATGATTTCCCATTCATGTTCGCACTGGCATTCTGCTGGCCAAGCACGTTAAGGCTTTCCCACTCGCAATGGTGGGAATTCACCTTCTCATCAACAGCGGAAAATCTTAACTGTAGCTTTCCCTCATTTAATCAGGCCCTTTTCCGCTGTTGATGAGAAGGTGAATTCGATTCATGTTTTATGTTGCTATTTGCTTCTTCTAAAGAGTTCTGATAGAGGCTTTTCTTTTGCGAAAATTTTAAATAACATGAACAAAGTGTCATATGGGCTTTTATTTTTTGTTAAATATTTGAAACATTAGATGCATACATGTAAATAGTAGTAGATCGTAGATGGTATTAGGAGTATAGTCTTATTCATGAAGAGTTAACCAATGTGGTGACTAACTGTATAGTTATTCATGAAGAGTTAACCAATGTGGTTGACTAACTTGTATAGTTAAATTACTATTAGATGTAGAGTTAACGGTTAGACTTGATAGTTAGTCTAGTTAGTTTATTTCTCAGTTCATATATAAGCTGATACCATTCTTTTGTACACAACTAACTTCATTCATTACTCCACTTCAATAATGAAAATAGAGTTTATTTTGTGTTGGTGTTTGGATACCAAGATGGTATCAAAGCTCATTCTTTGAGCTCTAGTTCGTCGCAATCCATCAGAATCCCTAACCGTTTTCTTCTTTAGATTCCTTCCTTCTCCATTCCTCTTCGAACATTCATCGTTCGATTTCAATTCCTAGAATCCCTTTCTTTGACATCTTCGTCTTCGATTCATTAGATCTCGTCTTCGATTCATCAAATCACGATGACTCGGAGCTCACCTTCGTACACTGATTTCGCCACCAACAATGGAAACCCTTACTATCTTCACCCTAGCGAAACTCCGGCAACCACTCTTGGATCGCTCTATGCGTATCAGCTCGATTTCCAAAAACAAAATCGCGTTCGTTGATGGAACGTTCAAAGCTCCAGCGAAGACCGATCCTCTCTATAATCAATGGACGTGGTGTAACAGCATGGTTCTGTCATGGATTCAACGATCGGTCTCTGCAAATGTTCAGAAATCCATCGCCTACTTCGACAAAGCATACGACGCGTGGATGGATCTTCACGATCGCTTCGATCAAGGCGACATGTTTCGCATCACTGATCTTCAGGAAGACATTTGCGTTTATCTCAAGGTAATCTTGGTGTTTCTGAATTTTACACAGAATTGAAATCACTTTGGGATGAACTAGAAAATTTTAGACTTGTTCCGTCTTGCAAGTGTTCGATACAATGTACCCGTGGTGCTTTGAAATCTGTTAGAACCTATAGAGATCAAGACTACACTATTAGGTTTCTTAAGGGTTTAAATGAACAATACTCACATGTTAAGTCTCAAATTATTATGATGGATCCGTTTCCACCAATTACCAAAGCCTTTTCCATGGTTATTCAACAAGAAAGGCAACTTGATTCTCCCATAGCTACTGATTTAGATGCTAGCAAGGGTCCTGCTGTGAATAATGCTCAAACTAATGCAGCAAACACCTCTTAGTTTTCTAATCGTGGTAGAGGTGGATGATTCAATGCTGGCAGGAAACGTGGTAGGAGTGGAGGAGGCACTAGAACACAGAACAACCACAGAATCTGTACCAACTGTGGCAAGACCAACCATACAGTGGAGTCTTGCTATTTTATTCATGGCTTCCCTTCAGGTTATCAATCCAATAACAACAATTCTAACTCTGGAAAATCTGCTTCTGGTGGCAAATCTGCGTATGCTGCTAATACTGGGAACACTCACACTGAAGAAAAGAAATCTGCAGCACCAGATAATAAGGCCACCATCTCTCTCTCAAGTGAGCAATACCAAGGGCTACTAGAATTGCTTCAAGCATCAAAGCTAAAAGCTGCTTCTGCAACGCACTCTGCCAACACTGCCCTGGTCCCTTATCATTCAGTAAACTCAGCAACTGCCTACCATGCCACTGATAATTCTGGTAATGTCTATTTTTACAGTAAAGAGTTAGATATGTGGATTGTAGATACAGGTGCCACTGATCACATCACACACAATTTAAGCCTTTTATCCAATTGTTTTTCTATAAAGCCAATCCACATTAGCTTACCTAATAACACCACTGCCATTGCTACATTAGCTGGCAGTGTACACTTTTCAAATGGATTAAGCCTGCATAATGTTTAATACGTTCCCAATTTTCATGCCAACCTTATGTCAGGACCACAACTTGCCAAAACAAGCAAGTGCTCTGCCTATTTTGACCTTGATGCTTTCCAGGAAGATTATTGGTATAGCTAAGCTCATTCATGGACTTTACAGGATCAGTCTTTCATTAGCTAAGTCTAAGTCTGTTTTTAGTGATTGTTCTTCAACCTGTAAGCCCATTCTCATTACTTCACATACACCCACATCAATAACAGCCACAAATAGTACTTGTACACCCACACCAATTGTAACACCTACTACGCATACACCTACTACACATACACTCGCACCAATTGTAACACCTACTACATACTCATCTTGTACTGAATTTACACCTAATAAAGTGAATATTTCCACTGATTTTACTTCTGTTGCTTCTAATTCTGTTAATTCTGTTGATTGTGAATCCTTACTTTGGCATCAAAGATTAGGGCATGTACCATTAAATAGACAGCATTGTATGTCTAAACAATTCCCTTATATCCAATTCAACAACCTCAAGTCACCTTGTGACACTTGTCACCTTGCCAAACAGAGAAAACTACCTCATCCTCACAGGCTTACCAAAACTACACAACCCTTTGAGATACTTCATGCTGATATATGGGGTCCTTACTCCCATACATCAATTTTAGGCCATAAATACTTCCTCACCCTTGTTGATCCTCATGAAATCTAAGGGTGAAACCCATAGCCACCTCACCAAGTTCATTTCCTACATTGAAACCCAATCTGACACCAAACTAAAATGCCTTAGGAGTGACAATGACCCTGAATTTCTTATGCATGATTTTCTTTCCTCCAAGGGAATCGTTCATCAACGCTCTTGTGTTGAAACCTGTTCTGGAGTGGGCTCGAAGGCCGATTCGTCCAGCAGGCCCATCGCGGCCCAATATCTACCTTGCTCCGCAAGATGCGGCCGATCCCGTAAATTGCGCAACGGCTAGAACGCCAGCCTTATATATACCACACCAGCATGTGGCTTCAGGTATGTTTTACTCACCTTGTGACCCTGCCCGTTGAAGCACCTCTGACTTGAGCGTTGGAGTGCCTTTGCAGGTACCACCCGCGTGCGGCTTACCACTCGGTCCTTCATCCCAGCGACCGAGAAGAATCATCAGCAACAACCCATCGTATTGATCTGTACGATCAATTGGCGACCACAGTGGGAGGCCCGAGCGCTATTCCACATCAAACCATGCCCGCGTCAGAAACGTACTTCATCCAGGCTCAATCAACCTGGGTCGAACGCCCAACCCGAGCATACCCCGGAGGGCGTGCCCGTGACCATTCACGAATCACAAGGCGACCCTCACCAATCTCCTACGGTGCAGGGCGGTCGAGGACCGGTGTTGGGACGAACTCAACGGCCGGTCCAGCAACAAGAAATCCCGGCCGAGCTGGCCGATGCCGGAGTCACAGAGCCTCTCCCAGAGCATGTGACCCACGCATTCCTCCAAATACTGCAGAACAAGAATCAGCTCATAGCCGACCGAGAAGCGCTCATCTCCCAGTATGAGCGGGCTGAAACCTCGACCCGCCCGCGTGCGGCTCGCAGGAACGATCAAATACAAGAACCTAGGCCGCCTCCTAGATACAGGACGATGCCTAGAGGAGGCATTTCACGTAGAAGAAGTGTGTCACGCCGAACTCCTCCGCGTAGGAGCAGGGTGCACAGGTCGCCCCCAGATAGGGGCGGACGACGTCGTCGGTCCCCTTCCAACGACTATGATTATGATTACGACTATGCTGACTCGAGCTACCGACTAGAGTCGAGCAGGTCGCCAACAAGATACTCGTCCGACGAGTCCTCAGGATCCCGCCGATCAAGAAGCAGGTCGTGGGACTCGTATGAGGAATTTAATGACTACCGCAACGGGGAGATAAGAGATGTCTCCCGTGCCATCAGCCAATCAAGAAGAAACTGTTCAGAGCGGCCTAGAGGACGGTCGTCGTCGCATGCTCCACAATACCATGGCCCCCATGGACCCCCTCCAATTGCCGACGGATTCCTTGGCCAACCGGTCGGCCTTTACGGTCTGCCCATCGACCAAACTGCCGCCATGCAGCCCTGCGGGCAGAATTACATTCCGACCGGACAAGGGCCCTTCACCAGAGAAATCAGACGCTATCGCATTCCAAGGGATCTCAGGAAGCCCCCGAACATGAACAAGTTTAACGGCCGCGGGGATCCCGATAAACATCTCATGTACTTCAACAACTACTGCAGCTATAGAGAGCTAGGTCGGACAATGAAGTGCAGACTTTTTCCTCAGTCGCTCGAAGGTCGGGCGTTAGAATGGTGGGAAACCCTACGTCCCAACACCATCTCTTCTTGGGAAGGTCTCGTGACAATGTTCCTAGCCAATTATACAGCCAACCGCTGCCAGTACAGATATGAAGAGCACTTGGACACGATCGTCCAAGGAGAGAATGAATCCCTGAGGGAGTACATCGACCGATTCAACACTGAAGCCGACGCGGTCCGCGACCTGTCAGATAGAGACAAGTTGAAATATCTAAAACGTGGTATAAGAGAGGACCACAGGTTTGCAGTAGAGTTCACGTTGAACCACTATAGCGACCTCGGCATGTTTCTTCGAAGGGCCAACGATCATATGGCTTACGAAGAAAAATTGGCCGCTAGGAAGGGCGCCCGAGCGCGACCCAAAGAGGAGCACAACAGGCCAGGTAGCGAGCAAGAAAGCCACCGAGAATACCGACCTAAGAAATATAAACAGCGCACGAAGTTGAATACTCCCATTGCGCAAATCTATTCTGAGCGACAGAACAGAGAATTCCTGAACATGAAGCGACCCGACCCCCTCGTGCTCAAAGAAAGGCATCGACCGACCAAGAAGTACTGCCAATACCATGGTAGTAAGGGGCACGATACGAACGATTGTATGGCCCTCAAAGATGATATCGAGGACCTGATTCAAAAGGGAGAGCTGAGGGAGTATGTTCTAGAGGAAGATGATGAGTTCAGCCCGCGAGCTGAAGAATGAATTCAAACGACCCTACAAACTGGTACTGATACTCGATCGATCAATAAAGGACAGGCGAGCACTCTTTTTACCGAGGCTCGACCTTTTGAAAGTGTGTGTTTTAGTTAACATGTACGAGTGCATGCCCGAACACTCAGTAAAGTAGCGAGCGATCGAACAGGAACTAAAATTAAACTTTCGAATCAAAAGTACACAACGGGTTCACCACGGTCGAAACCGGGCACCCAATCCACCGACCGTTCGCAGGCCGTTAAGATGCATCAAGCCTCGAATAGGCTACGCTGCTTCACCCCTGTAGGTCGTCCGCGCGAGGCTACACAGGGGGCAACGAATCAAGCCTCGAATAGGCTGCGATTGGTCGCTTCCTACAGGTCGATCCCGCGAGACTCTCCGGCGACCAGGTTAAGAGTCAACAAAGAGTGCCATCGAATGGCCCAAACGAGAGCCACCGGGCGGCCCAAAAGAGTGCCGTCGAACGGCCTAATCGAGTGCCATCGAATGGCCCAAACGAGAGCCGCCGAGCGGCCCAAAAGAGTGCCGTCGAACGGCCTAATCGAGTGCCATCGAATGGCCCAAACGAGAGCCGCCGAGCGGCCCAAAAGAGTGCCGTCGAACGGCCTAATCGAGTGCCATCGAATGGCCCAAACGAGAGCCGCCGAGCGGCCCAAAAGAGTGCCGTTGAACGGCCTAATCGAGTGCCATCGAATGGCCCAAACGAGAGCCGCCGAGCGGCCCAAAAGAGTGCCATCGAACGGCCCAATCGAGAGCCATCGAATGGCCCGAGTGTGATCAATAATGCGAGGAGTTAAACGGCCCCAACGAATATGGCCAATAAACGACCGACCACATTACAACATGAGGGGCAGCGACCACATTCCTCAAATAGGCCGTGCTAGGCTGCTCCCTGCAGGTCGAGAGCCCCAGGCGACCAGTCAAAACGCTTAAGCGAACTTAAGCACAATCGAAGCGACCTAAGAATAGTCGCACCCCCAAGGGCGAGTTCGATCTGGGTCGATACTTGGTAAACTGCCCAAGGGACAGGGCCGAGACCCGACCGGTTAAAACGATTCAAGCCCCAGGTCGGTCTTAAGCGAGCCGACCTGGACAAGAAGCTTTTCCTGCCAGCGAGCCTATCCTTCTCTTGCATGACCGATTTCACACCCGCTAAAGCAGAATCCAGAGCGACCTCTGCCACACCGGTCCCGCGCGACCTAACGAGGGGCATCGACCCCAGAACACCGGCGGTCCCGTGCGACCACACGGGTGGCAGCGACCACCTTCCCATCGTCCTAAACGTCACATCATCTCAAACAACAGAGGTCGGCAGCGACCGACGCCAAACTCAAGGATTAATAGGCGGCAGTGACCGGCAGTCACCCTTCCACAACTCGAACGCTGGGGGGCAATGAATCAAGCCTTAGCCCGCCCCCAGGCGACCTAGGCTTGGGGGGCAACTGTTCTGGAGTGGGCTCGAAGGCCGATTCGTCCAGCAGGCCCATCGCGGCCCAATATCTACCTTGCTCCGCAAGATGCGGCCGATCCCGTAAATTGCGCAACGGCTAGAACGCCAGCCTTATATATACCACACCAGCATGTGGCTTCAGGTATGTTTTACTCACCTTGTGACCCTGCCCGTTGAAGCACCTCTGACTTGAGCGTTGGAGTGCCTTTGCAGGTACCACCCGCGTGCGGCTTACCACTCGGTCCTTCATCCCAGCGACCGAGAAGAATCATCAGCAACAACCCATCGTATTGATCTGGTACGATCAAAACCCCACAGCAAAATGGACAGTGGAAAGAAAACATCAGCATATCTTGATTGTAGCTAGAGCGTTATCCTTTCAAGCCAACTTGCCTTTGAAACTATGGAACTTTGCTATCCAACACTCTGTTCACCTTATAAACAGAATTCCAATACCCATACTCAAAGATAAAACACCATACCAAGTCCTATTCAATCAACCTCCCACCCTCATGCACCTAAAGGTGTTTGGTTGTCTATCTTATGCTTCCACTTTACATGCCAACAGAACCAAGTTTGATCCCAGAGCACGTAAAACTGTGTTTCTGGGATACACTGATGGTGTGAAGGGCTATCTTCTTTATGATCTACTCTCACACCAGCTCCTTACCTCTAGGAATGTCTTATTTTATGAGACACATTTTTCTTTTAATACAACACAATCAACCAACTTACCAATTCCTCCCCCTGCAGATACTCAATCTGCTACACCTTTACTCTTTGATCCCATTGAAACCCCACCTTCAATGCCTGCAGCACCTCTTTCCCCAACTCAATTACCTCAATCACCTATTCACTCTCCAGGACCTGCTGCTTCCCCCTTACCTCCAGCACTTCCCTTTTCTGATCCTATTCCACCACCTAGGCAATCTCAGAGAACTAGATTTCCACCTAGGTATTTGGAAGACTATCGCTGTAGCCTGTCTAGCTGTGCTATCAATAATTCTCCAGGTATCTCTTCCTCTTCCCTTTATCCATTATCCTCTGTTTTATCTTACCAGAATTGTTCCTCTTCATATAAATTTTTTTGTTCTTCTGTTACCATTCATTCTGAGCCCTCCACCTTTCTTCAAGCATCTAAATATGAGTGCTGACAGAGGGCTATGCAGGAAGAACTTAAGACTCTTGACTTGAACAAAACTTGGTCCTTGGTTGAGTTACCTCCTGGTAAGACACCCATTGGCTGCAAATGGGTGTATAAAATCAAATCCCATGCTGATGGCTCTATTGAGAGATATAAAGCACGTCTTGTTGCCAAAGGTTACACTCAAATGGAGAGAGTTGACTATTTTGATACTTTTAGCCCTGTGGCCAAATTATCCACTGTTAGGGTATTGCTTGCTTTGGCAGCTGTTAAAGGCTGGTTTTTGGAACAATTGGATGTGAACAATGCATTCCTCCATGGCGACCTACACGAGGAGGTATACATGACCATTCCTCCAGGTTTTTCCCCTAATACTAACCATCTATCTAGTCCTGTACTGTGCAGGTTGCACAAATCTCTGTATGGCCTCAAGCAGGCTAGCAGACAATGGAACCAAAAGCTCACTGCAACACTACTTTCTCTTGGTTTTGTGCAATCTCAAGCTGATCATTCCCTTTTTACTAAAGCTTCTGATCTGGTCTTATTACCATTCTTCTGGTCTATGTTGATGATGTGGTCCTTTCAGGAAACTCTATGGATGACATTAATGCTGTTAAACAGCTTCTGCCTGATAGGTTCAAAATCAAAAATCTTGGGCCTCTACGTTTCTTTCTTGGCTTGGAAATTGCTAGATCCTCACAAGGTATTATCCTCAATCAAAGGAAATACACCCTTGACATTCTCCAAGACAGTGGCACTCTTGCAACAAAGCCTGCTACCACTCCAAGTGACCGCTCTGTGAAACTCAGTAATTCTGAATCTGAACCCTATGTAGATGATTCTTCTTACCGCAGACTCATTGGGCGCTTGTTATACTTGACTACAACTCGTCCAGATATCTCTCATGTTGTGCATCAACTTAGCCAATATGTGGCAAAAGCCCTGCATTCTCATTTCAAAGCTGCCACTCGTGTACTTCGTTACTTGAAGTCTGCTCCAGTCCAGGGTCTGTTCTTCTCTGCAACTACCTCATTACAACTCTCTGGTTTTGCAGATTCTGACTGGGCATGTTGCCCAGATACCCGTAAGTCCATAACTGGGTATTGTGTGTTTGTTGGTTCTTCACTTGTCTCTTGGAAGACCAAAAAGCAACAAACAGCTTCTAGATCTTCCTCTGAGGCTGAATACCGTGCTCTTGCAAGCCTTTCTTGTGAAATTCAGTGGCTGCATTATCTACTTACAGACTTGCACTCTCCTCCAAAAGAGCCAACTGCAGTTTATTGTGATAACAAGTCTGCCATATATCTTGCTCACAATCCTACCTTTCATGAACGCACCAAACATATAGAGATTAACTGCCATGTTGTTCGTGAGAAGGTTCAGCAACACATCATTCATTTGCTCCCTGTTCCCTCAGCTTCTCAGCTTGCAGATGTGTTCACCAAGCCTCTACACTAGTGCAAAATTTGCTTTAAAAAGAACTATTTGGAGTCGGTTGTTTGAATAACCGATTCCAAATGTAGACGCGATGGCGATTTTTAAATTAAATAGATGTTTGACAGATTTTTTTTATACATTTTGAATCGGTTTTATAAACAACCGATTAGAAATATGTACATTTAGAATCGGGTTTGTAGACAACTGATTAACAAAGTATTTGTCGTTAACACCCAAAATCCCTCGAATCTCATTTCTCCGTAACTATTTCTCTCTTCTCCCTCGAGCTCCTGTCTCCTCAGCCCTCCTCTGCTCTCCTCCTCCCTCCTCTGCACTCCCCCATCCTCCTCTGCACTCCCCCAGCCTTGAACGACCTCATTCCTCTTCTCTGCTCGCTCTCCATTTTGTTTCTGCCTTCCCTGCGCCCTAACAGAAGCTTCTCCGCCGCTCTCCACCGCTTTTGTTCGTCTTCCCTGGTAAGACATTAATTCTTCTCAGTTTTTCAGTTTTTGTAAATTTTTTATTCCTAGTTTATCTGATTTACTGAAACCTTAAGGTTTTCCCTCTAATTTTTTATGTTACTATAAGTTAAATTTGAAAGCAAGTGATTTATGTTTGGCTGAATGTTATTATGACCTAATAATCACTGTTAAGTGGATTAAGCACTTTGTTATCTTTTTCTAGGGTGTTCTCCTTCCCTCAGATTCATTCTTTTTCCGAGTTCAGGGTTTCTAAATTAGGGTTGATTGTAGATTAATCTCTTTCTCCTTGTGTTTCCGATTGCTGAGCTAGTTTTGTTTGATGATACTGATTTCGATCTGTCTAATTTTAATTTTCTCATTTTTATTGAATTTCAGAAACAAGGTTTTCTTGTGGATTATGCAGGTATCATTTTTTAGTGTTTATTGTTTGTTTCTCGTTGTTTTGAAGCTGCTCTCTAATTGTTTTTGATGGAAATTTTTTGATCTACTGATATGGGAGTAGACATTTAATAATTATTTATCATTGTTGTTATTTCTAAAACTAGTGCACTGCACTCTAATGTGATCTTATTTGGAATCACTCTGTTGCTGGTTTGGTTAGATTGACTCTGTCAAAAATAGGGAAATGATGATAACACATATTAGCTTGTACAAATAAATCTTATGCTATAGAGATTGAGCGATTGAAATGGTTGTGTATGCCAATGTCATTGAGCATGGTTTCTAGTTTTGAGGTTTTGTTTCCAAAAAAAGCTGTTGAATATTGTTTTGAGGTTTTGAATGTTATTTTTTTTTCTCAAATATCATCTACATGTTGATCTAGTGGATGCATTCAAAGATTGATTGACAAAGAGATGGATTGTGAACGCATCAGCAGATGTGTCTATGGAAAGCAGGGGTTTGCTATCTATCTTCTAACCTTTCAAAGTTCATTGAGCTAAATTAATTGTTTTTATTCCCTCTCTTCATAAATTAGTAGTTTTTGAATTGGGTTTGTGACATATCAGATGTTGAAACGGATGGATTTAAAGAAGAAAAAACTTGCTGAATCTGGTATCTTTTTTCATTTTTCTTCCAACTTGTAAGCTTTCCTAGATTAATCTATCAGCATTAATCTTCCTTTTTTCATTTAGATCCTGAATGCAACACATTTTCAACAAATATTGACAGAGTAGCTAAATTTGGCAATGAAAAAAATCAATATTCCATCTGCATCACCAGCAATAGTTATTGGCGGCGTGCTTGGAGTCCTACAAGCCCTCTTTCTAATTTTTACAGTTCAACCGGTCTTGAATTACAATATTACATGGGGCTTCATTCTGTGAGTCCTCTCTTGAGAAAGCTATTAGAATTCTATATGAAATTGATATTACCTTGCTATCTATCCTCTTAAAATGATTGCCACATTTTGATTTCAATGCAGAATTCGCCTATATATGTTAAAACCAGCACAACAATACTTGACATTGAGGTCATTTGGTGCACCAGCTGTTATTCCTTCTATGGCAATTCAAGGAATTTTTAGGGGAATCAAAGATACAAGAACTCCTTTATATGCTACAAGTACATCATTCTTCTCTTTACATTTAACTAATATTTCTACCGGTCTTAGATGGTAGTTAATTAATAGTGTGATTCTCATGGAGATAAAATCAATTCAAGCTTTTTGAAAGTGAACTAGTGAAAATAAATCAGATTTTACTTGTAAATATGAAATTAAATACACCCTTCAATCATTCAATAATTTGTGCACTTTAACTGCGGTTATGGGAGATGTAACAAATATAATTTTAGATCCACTACTTATGTTCACATTCCGGTTGGGAGTCAGTGGTGCAGCCATTGCCCACATTATCTCCCAGTGAGTTCACCTTTGTCTGCTCTTATTTTCTGATTCTGGATGTGTTATTTCAGACTTTATATTTCAATTGAGAAATCATGTTTCATTTCTGGTTCTCATTTCATTATTGGTGACAACAGGTACTTGATATCCTTAATTTTGTTATGGAGTTTAATGAAGCAAGTTGTTACTTCCTCCAAGTATCCGAGATTTCCAACTCGCGAAGATTCTGAAAAATGGTCATACTTTTTATCTTTGCCTTTCGTTTTCTTTTTTCAGAATCTGCTAGTTCCTAACTTCATATGGTTAAATTTCTTTCTTCACTTGGTTAAATCCCTAGCAGCAAGGCAAGGATCAACAACAATGGCTGCATTTCAAATATGCTTAGCTCCATTTCTGATTCTAGTCCAACTTAAACAATAAGGTACTAATTGAACAGCTGAGCTCCTTTTCTTTTGGTATTTATGTTGATGATGGAACCATATAGTTGAATAGAGTCATCTAGTTGTGCTGTGTTGAACACTATCCTCTCTTGAACTCTTTGAATACTTATACTCATGAAGAGACTTACTATTTCTTATGATGATGGGGATGATGGCGTGCCTAATATTTATCTAACCTTGAAAGTGGTCAATTCATATCATATGCTCTAGCATTTCATTCTATATGTAGAGCATGAAAGTTTGCACTCTATTTACCCCCCTTTTATGTCAATCATCCTATTGTTACATTAATATTAGATAATTATTGGAAGCTCATTCTTTTTTTTTGTACAGGGATGCTCATTCTTTATCCCTCTAAATTATCAGGAATTGTGGTGACAAGTGATGGAGGTGCTTTCTCATGTGAGTTAGATATTGCTCAGCTAGGAATTATGTTGAGTACCTTTGAGAGCTAAAGTTATTTTTGAGATGCTCATGTAATTAAAACACTTACCATATCTTATGATAAAGTTGTAATTTCGTTACTATGTAGTTTAATGAATTGGTGAAATTTTGTACTTATAGTACTTTTAAGTTTAATGGAAGTATATGAATTATTATGAGTGTATGTAAATTGGTGAGTTGATGTATGAGTTGCCGGAAGTAAATTGGTTAATAGGTGTGAATGGAAAAAAATTGAGTAAAAAAAAGTAAAAAAAAAAAAAGAAAATTGGACATTTGGAATCGGTTATATAAAGAACCGATTTTAAATGTTTGTTTCTTTAAGGACATTTGGAATCGGTTGTTTATATAACCGATTCAAAATGTCCTATTTGTTGTGTCTGGAAAAGCAATTTGAATTGGTTGTTTGCAACAGCTGATTCTGAATGTCACATTTTGAATCGGTTGTTGCAAACAACCGATTCTGAATGTTACATTTTAAATCGATTATTTAACCGATTCAAAATGTCCCCACATTTAGAATCGGGAGTATCCGAATCAGCCAATAACCGATTCCAAATGTGCCAAACAACCGATTCCACATATCTTTTTTGCAGTAGTGCTACATGCTCCTGCTTTCAATTCCCTTATTAGCAAGTTGGGCCTTTGTAATATACATAGTCCCACTTGAGGGGGGATATTAGGAGTATAGTCTTATTCATGAAGAGTTAACCAATGTGGTGACTAACTTGTATAGTTATTCATGAAGAGTTAACTGTTAACCAATGTGGTTGACTAACTTGTATAGTTAAATTATTGTTAGATGTAGAGTTAACAGTTAGACTTGATAGTTAGTCTAGTTAGTTTATTTCTCAGTTCATATATAAGCTGATACCATTCTTTTGTACAGAACTAACTTCATTCATCACTCCACTTCAATAATGAAGATAGAGTTTATTTTGTGTTGGTGTTTGGATACCAAGAGATGGGTTACTGACACTGTTGGTCTGTTGCATATATACTTGTATTGACTAGACACTTGTGAAACCAAAAGTTCATTCTTACATTTAAAAAAGTTCTGTGTGTCAATTTATTTCATGCTTTAGAGGGGATTTCACTTTTATTCATACACTCACGAGTGAATTATGCAAAACATGCTTTTCTTGCAGACTAAATGAAGTAAAATGAAGCTTCTCACATAACAAATGGATCTCCAGGTTTATTTCTAACATATTGCCTTATACATACACGTATTTATTGTTGTGTTGATATTTTGATTGAGGATAATAAAACAAAAAAATATATCTTATTATATTCAACCTAGAGCCAGTGGTGGATTTAGAGTATATTAACTGTGTTACTAATTCTCTACGGTAATTTAGATATCGCTCTTAGAGTTGCAAGTTTTGATGATATACCTGCTTTATAATTTTCCTTTATTTTTTATCAAAAAAATCAGCCATGCATTTGTTAATGTATGATTATGTTACTCACACTCATTTAATAACAACTACTCGATTTACAAAGAGAGAAATGTTGAAACTTGGGAAAGATCTGGAAAATAGAACACCTCTTTGTACCCATCTATTCTTCTATGTGGAAGATTTAGAAATAAAGCACCTCCTCTATCACCAACGTAATAGGTTTCTTGCTGCGGGAAAATTTACTAATCTTTCATTTAGGGTAAATCTAATGTAAATTTCTAAGGTTTTTGTTGTTTCAGGTTTAATACATGGATTTTATTTACTTAAATTTGAATCTATTGGATCTTCCTTTTGGTGTTCCAGAACAATACACGAAGAGATTTTTATTCTCTTTGGAGTGAATCCTTCAAAGCCGGACTATCAACCCATCATGCTCATCTTGCAAACTCTTTGAAAGTTGACTTACAAATCAGGTAGAATTTTTGAATTTCTTTGTGTGCTACTTCTCCTTTGTTATCTTCGCGTGTTGTCTAGCTATCTTCTCCTCTTCCTATACTATTTTAAATTTGGCATATAATTTTGAACTTGACATATAATTGTTCTCTAGAATTCATGCATTTACTATTTTCTTCTCTAGATCCACTGTGAAGTGTCTAGAAAATGGAGAATAAGAGGTTGGTTGCAGGGCTGTCCCAATAGTAATAGGGTAAAGCGGCCTCACCCAAAATAAAAGACCTCATTTTTAAAAAAAGGCCTCACTGAAAGCTACATATATTTACCGTAATGCAACTACTTCAAATGTTGTCTAGGTTGATAGGTTGATGTTGCGGGTTCAAATCCCCTTGGAGGCTATTTTGACTTTTTAACTTGAATTTTTACTTTTTATCCTTCATTTCACAAGTATCTCTCCAACTCCAAGTAAGCAACTTATTATGGGTCATGTTCATACTAATTACTAACGGGCCATTGTGACTTGAACTAAAATCCTTTAGTTTTTTACACACTTTATTTTGTTTGAATGGCACTAAAATAAATTTATAATTAAATGCAATTGGAAAAAAAGTTCTTTTATCTCATATTTAAAAAGTAACATTGATTTTATTTAAAAAATGATTATTTATGGTACAATCTTTTTTGCTATTTTAATAATTTAGATCAAAAAATAATTTTTGTTTATTATAACTTAAAAATCACTTTTACATAAAAATAATTTATTTATAAAAATATTATTTTAATTACTTTTAAAATGGTCTTTTATTAGAGTTCGCTTTAGGCTTCAAAAGGTGTTGGGCCGGCCCTGGTTGGTTGTTAAACCAGTAGATTTTGACCGTACCTTAAATCATGCGACAAAAAAAAAACTAATCATATCAGTGGTATTTGAGTGAGATAATAACATCCCCTTTTAAAATACTCTGCATGTTCACTATAAGAAAAACTGATTTTTTCGGCCAGAACTTTCCGGCGGATTTTTATCTGCCGAAAAATTTCCGGCGGATTTTAGGACTTACCAGCGGATTTTATCCGCCGAAACATTACCGACGGCTTTGTTGGATTTTCCGGGGATTTTTAGGTATTTCCGGCGGATTTGGGTCATTTTTTTATTATTATTAAAAATATCCGCCGGTAAGGTCATTTCCGGCGGATAGTTAAAAGAACCGCCAATTTTGAATTTCGGAAATCCGCCGGAAATGCCAACCCAACTAAAATCCGCCGGAAACGTCATTTCTGGCGGATTTTTTTGGAAAAGCGGGGGATTTGATTTTTGAAAATCCACCGAAAATCCCTTGATTCGCCGGAAATCCCCTAAATCCGCCGGTAAATGACATTTCCGGCGGATTCAGCCTTTTGACCGTTTGACTTCGTTTCTTCTATACAAATCCTTTCTCCACTTCTTCTTCTTCACACCTCTACCAATACTCTCTTTCTCTCTACTAAATCTCTTCTTGAAATTCCTCTCTTCCTCCGTACGAATTCTCTTATTCTCTCTACGGTCATGGCATCTCACTCAGGATCCGACGACGAGACATATGTTCCTCCACCTGTCACGTGATGCCGCCAGCACTAGCAGGCGGAAGACTTCTACTCGCCTAGGGCGTCGTGTTCAGCCTGCTCGTGTTGTTGTTTCTGGTAGCTGATATTTGCCACCACCTGTGTCTGAGGGTGCTAGTACTAGTACTGCAGGGGACCCTGTGATTCCTGCTGGTACCGAGGGCTTAGCCCCGACAGATGATGATGCAGATGGGGTACGCACATTCCCTGTTGACCGTGGGGTGGTGAGGTATACAACTGATGGGCGTATCATATTGGAGACTGCTGGCGATTCGTAAGTATATATATTATTATTTATTAATTTATTTGTGTTGCCTTTTATATAACTTATATAATTTGGTGTAATAAAATTCAACTTTTTTTAATGCAGGTTTCTTCCTTCGAATGCTACACAGCTACCGCCATCACAAAAACAATCAAGGAGAATTTCACCAGCAGCTGGAAGAATTGGAGGGCTGCTAGAAAAGATAAAGAGGCAATTGAGAGGATGTTAAAATCATTTTTGGTAAGTTGTTCTACGAAATAATTAATTTGGTGTATTATCTTATTGAATTGATTAATTAATTTGTCTTATAATTAACAACATTATTGTAAATTTCTTAAATAGGAAAAATGTACATTGTTACCAGAGCAGCAAAGAGAAGTTGAGAGAGTGTTCCATAAGAGATGTTCCCATCGTTATTTTGAATTACTGCGGGAGGCGCGCGGTAAGAATGCGAAGCCATCTTATATGGGAGACTCAATTTGGGCTGAGTTAAAGGAGTACTGGCAGACACTAGAATTTAGGAATTATTGTAAGAAAGCCAAGAAGAACCGTGCTTCTCAAAAAGGTGGCTGCACACACACAGGGGGAGTGTTAATACTGCAACGCATCACATGCGTTTGGTAAATTTATTACTTTATTACTTGATTAATTAATTATTTATAATTAACTAATCATTTTCATGTGTATTAATTAATAATATGTATATATATAGGAGGCGAGGGAACAAAGGACAATCACTTTACCTGAGTTGCATCGCTACCTTCATATGCGGGAGGACACTGGTGAGTTTGCTACAGATCGGGCAAGGAATATTCAGGTAAAACTACTTTTACAATTATGTATATTAATCTTTATATCGGGCGAGGAATATTATATTAAAACTACTTTTGCTATAGTTATTTATTTGTTGGGTTATTTTTTTCAGGAGAGCTTCCAGAGTGGACTGGCTGAGTACCATGAGTCACAACAGAGCAGTGGGGCAGCTGATATAGATCCAATGGAGGAGGCTAGAGTAGCTCGTGATATTTGGGAGAGAGCAGTTGGTCCCCAAAAGAGTAATCGTATGGTAGGATCAGGTGGTATTGGACCGGCTGCTTCCCGAACAAGCATTATTTTGAGTCTATCAGATTCACATTCTGGATCCTCGAGTACTGGTCGCTCTTATGTTCTCAATGCTGGTGAGTTGAATGTTGTTACGCAATTGACGCAGCAACTGAGCGAGGCCCAGCGTCAGTTTGCCGAGTGGCAGGAGCAAAATGAATGGGAAGTGCATGCGCTTCGGGAGAAAGCCAAGATAGCTAAGGAACGCATGGAGGAGCAAGCTAGGGTAGCTGCGGAGGAGGCTAGGGTAGCTGCGGAGCAGGCTAGGGTAGCTGCGGAGCAGGCTAGGGTAGCTGCGGAGCAAGCTAGGCTAAATGAGGGGCGCTTTAAGTTTTTGCAGGATCAGCTGATGTCTCAGCACTCGAGGCCATCCTCATGACATATGCCATCCTACCTGCCGCAGCATCCGCGGGAGCATTACGGCGGTGCATTTCAGCAGTGGCCTCAGCAGCAGTATGCACCCCAGTATTCCCAACAGTATGCACCTCAGCCATACCACAAGCCCCAGCAGCAGTCACCCCAGCAGCCAAACCAGCACCCCCAGCGGCGGTCACCCCAGCAGCCCCACATCCCCACATCGATCTTAATATCGATGCGATTAGTGCTTTTCTTTCATCTGATGATACCCATTATCATGGTGATGACACAGACCAGCAGCCACCCCAGTAGCTTTGGATTATTTTATTTTGTTGTATGAATATTTTTTTAATTGTATGGATATTTTTTTTGTTGTATGGCTTTTTATTTAAATTAATTATTAATTTTCATTCCTAATTTTTATTTTTTTAAATAGTAAATTAATTAATTATTAAATTTTATTTTTTATCAATAATAAAAGTTTTTAATAAAATAATTAATTAAAGTTTTTTATAAAATAATATTAATTTTTTTACATAAAACAATTTTTTTTAAAAAAATAATATTTATTTTTTAAAAATAATTAATTTTTTAAAAAAACAACGGTTTTTCCGGTGGATATGTGGACTTTCAGGCGGATAATCCGCCGGAAATTTCCGGCGGATAATCCGCCGGAAATTTCCGGCGGATTTGTGGACTTTCCAGCAGATAAACTCACGCAAAATTTGTTTTGGATTTTCCGGCGGATTATCCGCCGGAAATTTTTGACGGATTTTTCGGTGCCACGAAATCCGTCGGAAATTTCCGGCGGATAATCTGCCGGAAGCTGTTTGCTGCGAGCTGGCTACCGGCGCCAAAAATCCACCAGAAAGTCCACATTTTCGGCGGATTTTTGGCTTTTTTCGACGGATTTTGCCCGCCATAAAGTCCAATTTTTCTTGTAGTGGTTAAAGCGGTTGGTTTGGCATACTTTGCCCAGAGTTTTTGGATTTTAGTACCTATATTTCACCACTCATGTGTAGACATTGGCCTGAATAAATCTCATAAATACTGCGAATAACGTCACTGCTGCAGTCACCCTGTATCTAGTTATTCGCGCGCTATAATTCCTGGTACCGCACCCAATCAAAATCTTTTCTTGGCCCACTATCTCAACGCCTTACAATTTGTTGACTTTTCTTCCATTTCTTTTTCACAGGTCTACATCCTCTCTCTCTGAATTGTTCGTTCTTACGGGTTGCCTACGCTTGTATTATTACTGTGATTGTTTTTATGCTATTGTCGCTATAGTTTAAAACTCAACAAAAATGTGAGGGAGAAGATTTGATCACCATTAATTTGGGACAGAACATAGAGATAATTTGGGACAACCATTACTTAATCTCAACAACAAACAGAATAATATATCTAAAAAATAGAACTGAGAGGGAGAAATGAATAGACTCAAAAGAATATAAATATACATATATAGATGATGCATATGTTGATGTGATCATTGAACTGACTCAAATGAGAATTTCTAATGGTTTATATTACCTTTAATTGTCAATAGAAAAATTCTCAAAAAGAAATGTAATTATTTTCTTTGACTTGAGATTATTATAGTAATTAACAAATAGTTTATTGTATTTTAATTCCGGCCACCTAAGGCCTTAGGGCGCTAGTTGAATGGATATTGAATACGATTAAATATTTGTATAATTAATGATTAATCAAGATGGAATCTATCAACTCTCGGTAATGAGTTTGAGCTCTACAGTAAAACTAATATCCTAGTCAGGAAAATCAAATGACAGAAGAAATGAGTTTCTTAAAGTCATATGTTAACTTATTAAACTAATATCCTAGAATTAAAACTTTGAGAAAAACAAAAGCAAACAATCATTGATCAGCATGGACTTTAGGATTGTAATGTGGCTAATGGTTAATGATTTATGAAGGAAATGATGATTTGGCCCATAGAAGTGTTTGGGGCATTGGTTGAGACAAATGAACTTTTATGCACTTCATGGTGCGATGTATCAACTCCAATTTTACACTACTTTTTTTTTATTTCCAATCCTCTTTTTTTATCTTGGAATTTCACTTTTTTTTTGCTCTTCTTTTCTCTCTTTTTTCCTTTGCGCCTCTCTTTTATTGGAGCTGAGTAAACTGATGATGACAACACCTTCTCTAAATGTGGAATTAATCATATGGTGATTGAAAGGAAAATATATTTCGGCTCAAAGTGGGTAAGAAAGACTAATTCATTTTTTAGGATGTAGAAAAATGGCCAAACTTCACTTCAAATGTATGCTCACAATAGAATCAAAGTGACAAAGTGTATAAGACAAAGTGATATCCAATTTATTCCTCAAAAGCGGCTTACAATTTATTCCTAAGACACGACCCAACTTCCTAGTGACTACCCTTGACACGGACTTGCTTCTTGAGTCTGTTGTGTCTTGGAGTTCCGTTTGTCACTTTGTCTTAGATTACCTCATCAACAAAACTTAACTTGCAACACAATATATTCACATTCTCCCCCTTTTTGATGATGACAAAATTTTGATTCATCTCAGGTGGGAGGTTAGTTCATCAAGCAAAATAATGCACTATTCATGATATGTATCTAAACTCCCCCTTACTTGCTGCTCCCCCTGATTAAATGTAAAATGCAAAGTAACAATCCAATATGCCTCATATAACAATCCTAAATTTCTCCCCCTTTTTGTCATGATCAAAAGGGTGAACGTGAGACAGAGTTTGCGAACCGAACAGCATAGCTAATAAACAAAAAGAAAGTGGACCATTGCAGTTTTTTTTTAAAAAATAAAATATTCATCAGATAATAAATCATATTCGGTTCAACTAGATAACATATTTAAATTCATAAAGAAAATTACATCAAAGGTCCAAACCAGCACAATAATATCCAAAACAAAAAAGAGAAATAACTAAACTGCATAGAAAGATATGGTGGCTGATTGTACTAGATGGCATCACTATCTAAGGGTCCTGCATCCAAAACGAGTAGGAACCAACACGAGTCTCAAAATCTGTTAACTGATTATTTAAGGCAGCAATTTCCCGACAGTGGGTTTCTTTAGAGGTGATGATTTCTTGTTGGATTGCTTCATACATTTCACGCTGCTCAGTTTGAAAGATGTTGAGTGCAGCCAGGATATGATCAAGGGAAGTAGAAGAGGTAGCAGCTGCAGCAGTAGTGTGGTTTGTGTCGGGTTGTGCAACCTCAGGTATAGTGAAGCTTGTGTTAGGACCAGGTGTCATGGGTTCCACATTGTTAGGATCATATTCTTGGGTGGAGGCTCTGCCAATAGTGGCATGATACCAGGTGTCGCCATCCTGAATAAAGTGCATTTGATTTATGGTAGAGATACCAATCATGTGATAGGCTACTTTTCCTTTTATAATTTTCTCACCTAAAAAAGAAATGTTGAAGTGGCGAAGGATATTTGTGATGAAGACACAATATGGAAGGGATTTGGCTTGTGTGTTTCTATATTTCAACATGTGGCTTACAACCAGATGTTCCCAGTTTATGCTTTTTCGATGTTTAATACCCCAAAGTAAAGTCACTTCATCATAGGTTACCTGAGCAATGTTTGAATGTTTAGGAAGGATGATCCGGGAAATGATGTAGTGGAGAAGCCTAATTTGGGTTGTTAGGGAGTTGGCTAAGATAGGCCGTTTTCCAGCATCCGCCAGTGCGTGACAGATTGAGACACATGCATCTCCAAGGTTTAACTCAGTCCAAGAATCTGGATGGCACATTTGGATTAATTTCTCACCATCACATGGTAGATTAATAATACTACTAAACTGAGCCAGGGTGAGATGGATCCTAGTTCCCTTTAATTCAGCAGTCAGAGTTTCAGTTTCAGCATTATAATCCAATGTTGTATAGAAGGCCTTAACTGAGTCCGGAACAACTGGACCTGTTGTAGTCAGGAAATCTAGCAATTTGTGATAATCCATCCAGTTAATAAATTCAAAACCTTTCTGACTACGAAACCTTTCTAAGAGAGTAGTCATTGTTATACAGCTCAGAATGATCAGTATTAGTAAAATACCCGGAATAGAAGGAATGAGAAGAATTGCCGGGTTCACCATCATTCATCTTCTTCCTCTTGACACAAACATTCTTGGTTCTTGGTGGCATTGAGATACTCAAAAATTGAAGTGTAGGTACCAACCGGAGATTGAGATGAAGGTTATTAACGCACGGTGGAAGTGAGAGGGATAGCGAAGAGAGATGGAGGGAGCCTATGAACGTGACAGCAACGGAGAGAGACAGGAGCTGAGGAGAGGGTGAGATACGGTTTTTGAGAAGGAGAGGGGCGCAAAGGTTTTTTTGTTTTTGTTTCTGAGTATTTTGTTGTTTTTGTTTCTCATGTAATTTCAAGAAATGTGAATTTAAGTGTTATTTTTTTGTGAATTTTGTGTGCATAAAAATCGATTTCTGAGTATTTAAGTGTTATCTTTCTTCATTCCTTTTAAAATCGATTTCACTCCTGTCAAAATCGATTTCCAACTCTGTTCTATCCTGTAAAATCGATTATGCTCCTGCTGAAATGTATGCTCGCAATCGATTTCTCACATAAAAACTGTCAGCGCGCCTCATCTTTTAATGGGCTTCTCACGCTACCTTCTCAAAACCCTACCCACAATCGACTCTCTCTCACCAAAAACCCTCAGCACCGACTCTCTCTCTTTCTCCCCCTCTCTCTCTCTCTCTCTCTCCCTCTCTCTCTCTCAATTAGCCGCAACTATTCCATCTCACATTCTCTTTCTCCCAAAAACCTTCGCGCCCCTCTCCTTCTCAAAAGCCGTAACCTCTCCTAAAATCCTCATCGTATCTCACCCTCTCCTTAGTTCTTGTCTCTCTCCACTGCTGTCCCGTTCATAGGCTCCCTCCATCTCTCTTCGCTATCACTCTCTCTTCCACCGTGCGTTAATAACCTTCATCTCAATCTCTGGTTGGTACCTACACTTCAATTTCTGAGTATCTCAATGCCACCAAGAACCAAGAATGTTTGTGTCAAGAGGAAGAAGATGAATGACGGTGAAGCCGACAATTCTTCTCAATCCTTCTATTCCGGGTATTTTACTAATACTGATCATTCTGAGCTGTATAACAATGACTACTCTCTTAGAACACTAGGTACTACATATGCTCTGGATTTATCATGGTTTCGTAGTCAGAAAGGTTTTGAATTTATTGATTGGCTGGATTATCACAAATTGCTAGATTTCCTGACTACGACAGGTCCAGTTGTTCCAGACTCAGTTAAGGCCTTCTATACAACATTAGATTATAATGCTGAAACTGAAACTCTGACTGCTGAATTGAAGGGAACTAGGATCCATCTCACCCTGGCTCAGTTTAGTAGTATTACTAATCTACCTTGTGATGGTGAGAAATTAATCCAAATGTGCCCTCCGGATTCTTGGACTGAGTTAAACCTTGGAGATGCATGTGTCTCAATCTGTCATGCACTGGCGGATGTTGGAAAACGGCCTATCTTAGCCAACTCCCTTACAACGCAAATTAGGCTTCTCCACTACATCATTGCCCAGATAATCCTTCCTAAACACTCAAACATTGCTCAGGTAACCTATGATGAAGTGACTTTACTTTGGGGTATTAAACATCGAAAAAGCATAAACTGGGCACATCTGGTTGTAAGCCACATGCTGAAATATAGAAACACACAAGCCAAATCCCTTCCATATTGTGTCCTCATCACAAATATTCTCTGCCACTTCAACATTTCTTTTTTTGGGTGAGAAAATTATAAAGGAAAAGCAGCCTATCACATGATTGGTATCTCTACCATAAATCAAATGCACTTTATTCAGGATGGCGACACCTGGTATCATGCCACTATTGGTAAAGCCTCCACCCAAGAATATGATCCGAACAATGTGGAACCCATGACACCTGGTCCTAACACAAACTCCACTATACCTGAGGTTGCACAGCCCGACACAAACCACACTACGGCTGCAGCTGCTACTTCCTCTACTTCCCCTTGATCATATCCTAGCTGCACTCAACATCTTTCAAACTGAGCAGCGTGAAATGTATGAAGCAATCCGACAAGAAATTATCACCTCTAAAGAAACCCACTGTCGGGAAATTGCTGCCTTAAACAATCGGTTAACAGATTTTGAGACTCGTGTTGGTTCCTACTCGTTTTGGATGCAGGACCTTTAGATAGTGATGCCATTTAGTACAATCAGCCACCATATCTTTCTATGCAGTTTAGTTATTTCTCTCTTCTGTTTTGGATATTATTGTGCTGGTTTGGACCTTTGATGTAATTTTCTTTATGAATTTAAATATGGTATCTAGTTGAACCGAATATGATTTATTATCTGATGGATATCTTATTTTTTTTAACAAAAAGCTGCAATGGTCCACTTTCTTTTTGTTTATTAGCTATGATGTTCGGTTCGCAAACTTTGTCTCACGTTCACCCTTTTGATCATGACAAAAGGGGGAGAAATATAGGATTGTTATATGAGGCATATAGGATTGTCACTTTGCATTTTACATTTAATCATGGGGAGTCTAGATACATATCATGAATAGTGCATTATTTTGCTTGATGAACTAACCTCCCACCTGAGATGAATCAAAATTTTGTCATCATAAAAAAGGGGGGAGAATATGGATATCTTGTGTTGTAGGTTAAGTTTTGATAATGAGGTAATCTAAGACAAAGTGACAAACGGAACTCCAAGACACAACAAACTCAAGAAGCAAGTCCGTGTAAAGGGTAGTCACTAGGAAGTTGGGTCGTGTCTTAGGAATAGATTGTAAACCGCTTTTGAGGATCAGCTCAAGTCACTCATCTCACGGCACTCACATAATTAACCAAACGTATGCTAAATAGGTTAGGCACCTAATAATGAGAAAATAGTTTTTGAAAGCACATAATCGATTGTCCTCTTTATTATGGACAAGCACAAAATCGATTATCTTCCTGTTTTATGAACTTGATTTTTAAAACACATAAATTGATTATTCACTTGTTTTATAAAGCAAACAATCGATTTTGCACTTGACTTATCAAGCACAAAATCGATTATGAGCTTGTTGTTGGAAGCTACAAATCGATTGCCTTCCTGTTTCTTTTGAACTTGATTTTTAAAGCAAACAATTGATTGTATACTTCATTAAGTGCATAATCGATTCATAGCCTTAGTTGTTTAAAGCACAAAATCGATTTTAATTCTATTTTGTTTAAGTAAAGAATCGTTTTTCACACTCAGTTTTAGAAGCAATCAACCGATTATTCACTTATGAAGTTGTTCTTATTTTAAAGCATAGAATCGATTGTCATGCTAAGTGGTTTTAAGCAAACAATCGATTTCTCACTTACTGAGACAATGTTAGAATTTGTCCCCAACGGTAATATTTTTACGAAGTCTATAAATAGGGACTTAAGGCTGCACAAATTGCACAACCCTAATATTCACAGAGCAAATCGCAAAACCCTATTTCACCGTCACTTTTGTTCTTCAAGTTCTTCATCTTTATGAGCTGATCTCTCTCAAGGGTTAGATTGGGTTGGGAATCTTCAAGTTGTTTTATCCACCTTCATAGAGGTATTTTTTATTTTCTTGTAATCTGTTTTAAAGTTGTAATTGGTTTATACTAGAGAGTGGGGTATCTCTCTAGGATTTGTGGTTGTAACAATGGTGGGGTATCTCTTGTTGGTAATAGATCTTGAGGGCTCTTGCAATAGGTGGGGTATCCTAGGTGAAGAGTGCCTGAGACTGTATGGGTTTTAAAGCACCCGGTTAAGCTTTGTTTTGAGAGTGAAAATCTCACAAGGGTTGTGAGGACTGGACGTAGGTCACTAGGAGGTGACTGAAACAGTATAAAATCTCCTGTGTTATTTACTGTTTTTATTTCTTTTTCGTTCGTTCCATAAACCTGCGCGAAAAATTGATCTAAGTCGTTAAAAGGGGAAAAAGTTTTAAAATCTCAATTCACCCCCTCTTCAGACTGAAGCCACTTGGTAACATTCACTTCAAATCGTGATTGCTTATTTTTTCGAAAGACGCACTCTGGTTGAGACTTTCATGATAGTCAAACAGAAAATGCAGAATGACTATCACTAATTGTCTCCGCTCGTCCTAAGTTTCACACAGACCCGCGTATAGGGCACCACTCAAAAGTGTGTGCAATTGTGTAAGTGATGTGTGTGATACTAATATAACAACAAGAGAAAGTCGTCTACCCTAAGGTTCAATAAAATATAGGTAATGATCATAAATAAATAAATAAATAAACAAACATAAGGGTAAAAACAAAATATTAAATTAACAATAAATTACACATTTAGTTGATTAGGTTTGACTCTCTTATTGGTCCCCAGTGAAGTCGCCAGCTGTAGCGACCGAAAAATCTGGAGGTGGGATTCTTCGAAGTTTTGGTATGACGCCGCCATCAAAGTTTAGGTTAAAAGGGCAAACATTGAGAAATCCCCCTATAAAGGTCTATACGAACCAAATATGGGCTCGGGAGTCAGTTATGCGCGGGGTAGGTACTAGAATCCTGCGACATCTTTCCTAACAAAGGTTACCATCTAATTAAACGTGTAAATAGGTTGTTAATTCAAACATATATTTACTTTTACCCTTTTCTACAATTTTAAAAATAAAATAAAAAGACTTGATAAATAGTTAGTTATTTTTGTTCTTTTTGAGAAATAGGAAAGAAATAATTAAAAAGACTTAAAAAAGGGTTGTATTAGTGCACTTGGCAGATGTGGGCCCCCCTTTGCTCTTACGTATCTCTGGGTAGAGAATCAAATGCTACGTAGTTCTTGGGTAGAAAAACGTTTGTTTGTTTGTGTTTTTTAATTGGGGATTTTTAACAAAAATGGTTTTGGTGAGTAATAAAACATAAATAAGGAAAAACAATTACAATAGTGGTGCTGTACTATTTACAAAAGAGGGTGCAGAAATGAATCTGATGTCTTTCTGGGTTTTTAATAATATGGATTGCGAATGGGCCTATGTGCAGAAGAGGTTGTATGAATTGAACACAGGGGTGTAAGTAGTGATCTGCTCTTTTTATTTTTAATTAGAATTTAGGTAAATAAGGGGGCATATAAGGGAAATAACACTTTGGTTGAAAACCTAATTTCACTCTTCTCACCTCAGCGCCGCTCCACACCTTCCTGAGAGAGAGAACAAAAATTTCGTGGAGAGAGAAAGAAGAAGAAGAAGAAGGGAAGGAGAAAGAAGAGGGTGCGCGAGAGAGAGAGAGGACCACGCCGGAGGGGGAACCGTGGCGGTGATGATGGTGACGGCGGAGGGAGGAGAGAGAACGACAGTGATGACATCGAGATTGTGGTACGCCGGCGGCGGGGTAACCGGACACGGCGCTCCGAAGCATGCAACGGCAGTGATAGTTGAAGCGCGAATGGGGGAGTTCGTCGCGGAGGGGATGGTGGCGTTCGCCGGAAACGGAGGATTTTCCGGAGACTACTATTAACCGTGGTTGGAGGGGGAGTTGTCTCTTGGTTTCCACTTACCATTATTGCTCATTCTTTGAATTTAATTGTTCTATTTTAATCTCTAATCTCTATGCCCATTATCTTTGCTTTTTAAATTTGGCTTCCCATTTAAACTCTTTCTGTTATGTTAGAAAAATAAAGAAAATGTCTATCATAATTCATTGTATTTTAAAAACCATGTTCAGTTTATCCCTTCTTTAGTTATGATTTTAGAACAAAACATATGTTGCTAACAGAGTATAATACAAATAATGAGTTATTTATTGAAGTAAGCAAAACAAACTAACTGAGCATGCATAATATTCATTCACGTTTCAGAGTTTAAAGAAGAGGTGTGGAAAAAAACCAACTTGGCTTTCGTGTTTCTGGAAAATTGACCTTTAATCTGAAAACGCTCTTTATTTTCTGTCACCAGATTGGCAGTTTTGACACCGCTCCCTTCACTTGTGTTTGGAACTTTTCGTGATTAGGGTTTCTATTCAGAACCTCTAATCTTTTTCAACTAGTGGTAAACATTTCTCCCCCCTTTAATCTGAATTTTATCCTGTTTTTATAGGAAATTTTTAGGATTTTAGAAATTAAATTACAGATCCTAATTGATCTTATTTCCTATTTTAGATTCTTGAAGACTTGTTCAGCAAGTACAAGACGGTGGGCTGAATGACAATGGGCTGAATGTTAGAGCTTGCTGAGAGACCAGGCTGGACCTGTTATTTTGCTTATTTTTTATTTTCGTTTTCTATTTATATACTTTTTGTATTTTTGGGATTTTATTATTGTTTGTTTTATGATTTTGTGTAATTTTTATTTTACTTTTGTATTTTTTTAAACCTTGGGCAATTTTTGTAATTATTTGTATAATTATTTTGGACTTTTTATTATTGACATGATTCTGATTCTTTTTTTTTTTAATATCTTAATCATAATACTTTTAAGGCTAAATTGAATGTAAGTAAATTTAGTGGTAGAGTTTTGGAGCCAATTTTTAGGTGGGTTCTACATTCATTTTAATGGGTTCCACAAACAAGGTATGAGTAAGAAAAATGTAGATATTAAATTTGCAAGAAAAGATGAATGTGCCTTGGGTGAGGCCTACTATGGTAAAATATAGTATTTTTTATTGCTATTATCATTTAACCTTAAGGCAAAATTGATGCTAAGCAAAATTGGTGAAAAATAAAAATAGTTTCGTGACAAAATACGTAAAGTGTGGTGCTAAGTGGTGTGTTTTGGGGTTTATGGTCTGAAAAAAATGTAAATATTCATTTTTAACTAAAATTACCTAAATGAGCATTTTTTCCCATTCTAAAATATAACCACGGTGTATGTCACTAATTTGTTCTATTACATTATTTTATTTGAGTTAATTTTGGTTTTTTTATATAAAATTATATAAAATTCTTCAATAATAAACTGCTTATCAAATAGTTCAAGTACATAACAAATTAAAATATACATAATACTATCTATTTTTCATTAAAATATCCCGTGCATCGCAGGGTAAGGTCTAGTATTTTGGTTAAATGGAAAGTCTAGAGAAAAGAAAAAGGATTAAATTGGGCCAAATTCTAATCGAACAAAATACTAAAACTAGGCCCAAGCAATTTACCACACATAGGCCCATTCACATAAATTACTAAGCGTAGACCCAAAGAATAAACATTAGCCCAGTTAGACAAAATAGCATCTAAACGAGCGCAAAAACTAATATTGCAGTAACTCGACCCGAGGCTTTACAACACACACACTAGTAAATCAAAAGATGAAAGCGGACAAAATTGGGATATAACAAAAAAAGCAGAAACACATGGAAGGTCCTTCAGCCATTCATCCTAGCGCTCGAAAAATCCGGAGGTGGGATTTTTCAAAGTTTTGGTATGAAGCCGCCATCAAAATTTAGGTTAAAGGGGAAAACATTGAGAAATCCCCTATAAAGGTCTATACGATTTAAATATGGGCCCGGGAGTCGGTTATGCGCGGGGAGGTACTAGCACCCTGCGGCATCCTTCCTAGCAAAGATTACCATCTAATTAAACGTGTAAATAGGTTGTTAATTCAAACATATATTTACTTTTACCCTTTTCTACAAATTTAAAAAAAATAAAAAGACTTGATAAATAGTTAGTTATTTTTGTTCTTTTTGAGAAATAGGAAAGAAATTATTAAAAAGAATTTAAAAAGGGTTTTATTAGTGCACTTGACGGAGGTGGGGCCCCTTCGCTCCTACGTATCTCTCGGTAGAGAATCAAATGCTACGTAGTTCTTGGGTAGAAAAAGGTTTGTTTGTTTGTGTTTTTTAATTAGGGATTTTTAACAAAAATTGTTTTGATAATTATAATATCAAGAACTGGGGGAGGCAATTCGGTCGCATCAGCTAGCGACCAAGAAAGGATCCTTCGAAGATTTTGGAATGAAGCCACCATTTGGTCATGAACCTTCAACCCCCAGTGAAGTCGCCAGCTGTAGCGACTGAAAAATCCGGGAAAGCATTCTTCAAAGTTCGAAATGAAGCCGCCATCAAAGTCTAATTATTAGGGGCAAACTTTGTTAAATCCATTTGGTTTGGATAAGGGTCTTTGAGACCAGATTTGGGTTCAGGAGTCAGTTATGCCTGGGGAAGGTGTTAGCACCCTACGACATCCTTCCTAAGGAAGGTTACCTTCTAATTAGTTGTGTAAATGGGATGTTAATTTTGAAAGTACTTGTTTTATCCTTTTTATTTTGAATAAAAGACTTAAAAAAATTATTTGTTTTTTGTGCTTGACAGGAGTGGGCCCCTGCTCCTACGTATCTCTAGGTGCGTTGGAGAAATCAAAACCACGTAGTTCTTGGGTAGAAAAAGTTTGTGTGATTCACTCTACACATTTCTGATATTACATTTTTGGACTTAGTTCATTTTTTTCTAAAGAATTCTAAAACTCTACTTTTATTACTGAAACTATTTCAGAGTTATACCTATTCCTAATTTCGTTTTTTTAAAACCTTTATTTCAGATCTTTTAATGTTCTACTGATGAACAAAAAAAAGAATGACTTTAAAAAAATGAATTCGACCAACCTCTTCTCCAGCTTCGGAAAATTCTCCCAGTGTTTGCTTTGTTACTGCTCCTCTTACTGCTACTGCTCTTTTTTGTTTCAAAAATTTTGTATTTTGATGATTAGGGTTTCAGTGTGAAAACCTAATCGTTTTGTTGTTTTTACCATCCGAGAAAGGATCCTTCAAAAATTTTGGAATGAAGCCGCCATCAATGTATAGGTTTAAGGGCAAACGTTGATAAATCCCCTAAAAGGGTCTTTACAAACCAAATATGGGCCCGGGAATCGGTTATGCGCGGGGAAGATACTAGCTCCAAACGGCATCCTTCCTATCGAAGGTTACCATCTAATTAAATGTGTAAATAGGTTGTTAATTCAAACATACATTTATTTTTACCCTTTTCTACAAATTAAAAAATAAAATAAAAAAAGACTTGATTTATAGTTAGTTATTTTTGTTCTTTTTTTGAGTAGTAGGAAAGGAATAATTAAAAAACTTAAAAAAGGGTTTTATTCGCACTTGACAAAGGTGGCCCCGCTCTGCTCCTACATATCTCCTGGTAGAGAATCAAATGCTACGTAGTTCTTGGGTAGAAAAAAAGTTTGTTGGGTTGTTTTTTTTTTAATTTAGAGGTTTTAGGACTTTTGAGGTGTATAGCTCATTCCCCCTAGAACACTAACTACTCCGGTCGTACGACTGACTTAATCCCCTATTTGTATTTTTTGAAAGAAAATAATTATTTTTTTATTTTTATAAGTTTTTTATAAATAAAAATATATGTTGTAAAAGAAATTGTTTTTTGTGTAAAGGAATATGTTAAAAAATTAAAAAGAGGGTGCAATAGTAAAATGTGGTGTATTTAGCAGAAAATGGGTTGTATTATTAAAACTAGGTGTGCGTTTAGCAGCAACCCAGTTTAAGTGTTGGATTTACCAGCCCACGAATTCTGGGCTTTGAAGGGTGACTGTACAATTAAAACGAGGTGGGGCAAATAGCGATATGATCTAATGATATTTTTGAAATAAAATAAATAATAGAAGAGGGAGTATTTAAAGGAATTTGATGTTTCAAACAGAACCTTTGCTTGTAACCACAGCGCCGCATCACCACAATAGAGAGAGAAACCGAAATTTCAGGGAGAAAGAAGGAGTGATTTTCGGAGAGAGAGAGAGAGAGAGGAAGAACGAAACGGAGAGAGAGAAGAAGAACGAAACGCGAGGAGAGAGAGAGGTACGGTGGTGAGAGAAAGGGAGAGACGGTGGAGAGTGAGAGAAGACAACGGGAAAGGGGAGAGGGACGGTGCTGGCGGTGACTGCTGTCCTACTGTCATCGACAGTAGAGGGAGAACGCGAAGAGGCGGGTTTCGCGTCGGGCTGACGACGCGTTTGAGGAAACGGCCATCGTCTACGGTGGTCGGAGCTCTCCGGCAGCGACAGGTATGTAACCCTGTTTTCTTGTTATTCTATTCTTCTACTCCTATTATTAATCCACGTTTTTTACTGGTTCTATTCTAAAAAATTAAACTACCGATGCTAGTGCTCTAAGACAAAAAATGTATTCTTACTACAACCTGCTGTTGACATTTTTTGACTTCTAAATCTATTTAGTTTTTTTTAAACAAGTCATAGACATATCAAGGATACAAACCAGATACTGATTTTAACATTTAAGAGTCTAGAGACAACAAACCAGATACTGATTTGAAAATTCGCATAATTGTTTTCATATAAGTGTTTTCGATTATTAAACTTAGATTTTTGGTGCGAAGCACGGTGGGGAACTGGGGATACTAGTATTATTAAGTGAAACCACACAATTATGTGACAGCATTTTAGTAAATTCTAGATCTATGAGTTGTCACCAGCTAGAAAATATTCCTAGCATATGATTGTACAATGTTGCCTATTTATAGGCTATCAGAATTTAATGAAATCAACCGATCATTACAAATCAAAATATCTCTTATCCCTAAAAATACTCTCTCTTATTCACAATGGTTCATCTTCTCCAAATATCATTCTTCCATTGATATTTCGGATTACCGGAGTTTATTCTCCCTAGTATCCGCTTTCCGGTAACATATTATTTGTAACTAATATTACTAATATAAATTAATCAGCGAAGATTGAACTAATTATTTAACAGTAATAATTTTTAACAGGATGCGTATTTTCAATACATAATGAATTTCATTCAGTAAAAGTTGGAGTCAGGGTTAGGGTTTGTAGCTCATGCGAAAGATGGCATTTTTACGGTTCTTCAACAAAAATCAAAGTCTATAAGCTAATTTCTAAAACCCTAAAGCGAAAACAAACATCATTTAAACATCTTATAGTTTTCATTTCAATAACAGACACCCGAACTTTTTAAATTGGGATTAGTTTTGTAGAAAGAAGTCAAGGTTTGATATAGGAATTTAGGGATTTGATGATTCTGTACAATCTATCCAATATAGATTGAACACTTACCAACAAGGAGAAGCGACGGCGTTGACGGCAGGCAAGGGGGATGCTGACGTTGGTACGATATAGCAGCGGCAGAGCTCCAAAAACTGTGACTAAAAAAAAGAAAATGGATTAAAGAACTCGAACCCATGGGAGGAAGAAGATCATTGAACTCAGACGAAAAGAGGAGAATAAGTAATTGGAAAACAACTCACAGTGATGGGGACGGGGTAGCGCAACAGCGAACTGAAAGTAATAGCGAGTCAAATGATGGAGAAGGTAGAGCTGGAAGAGATGAACTCGAATTCGTGCTCAGATCATTCATGCGTTGCTTGAGAGAGTTCGATTATCAAGTAGTGGGCGTTTGAATTTTTGGTCAACAGCTTACTTTTCTAGATCCTTCTTAGGAGTATTATGTTTTTTGACAGCTCCTTTTTTTAGGTCAAGTACAGCTCCTTCTTACGCTGCTGACTTGTGGGTTGGGGTGCACAAATTAACCGGTTAAACCCTATGAAGCACGGACTCGGACACGGACACCGGACACGACACGGACACGGACACGCCGACACGGCTATAACCCAAAATATAGGACACGGGGACACCGCTATATATATATATATATATATATATATTTATATTTAATATAATAAAACAAAATTATAAAATTATATCCTATAGTCGGTCATCATTGATAAACATTGCATCATCTGCAATTTGGGTGATCCAGGAACACTCTTGATAAACAACCATATTTTTCTCACTATTCTTGGGAGCACATATGTTCTTCAACGCAAGATTTAGTGTATGCACAACACATGGAGTCCAGTAAATAGAAGGAAACTCAGCCTCGATAATTAAACCCGCCGCCTTACAAACAGCTGCATTATCTGTCACTATTTGCACAACATTTGAGGGTCCAACCTCCATAATTACCTCCCTCATGCATTTGGCAATGAATTCCCTATCTTTAACCTCATTTGAGCAATTTACAGCCTTCAGAAACATCGGTCCACTCTCTGTGACAGCCATAAAATTAATAAGAGGTCTTCTCTGTGGATCACTCCATCCATCACTAACAATAGTCACACCCTTTTGGTTCCATGCATTTTTTAATGGCTGCAACAAGTTCGCCACATGGTTTCGCTCATTTTGAAGTAATGTCGTCCTCAATTTGTTATACCCTGGCGGTTGATAACCACTAATAGAATTGTTGGCAGCATAGGAAAATGCCTTCCTAAAGTGAGGATTTCTTGCTAAGTGAAATGGCAACCCAGCAGAGTAGAACATTCTAGCAATTTCATTATCAAGTGTTTCTCTAGCTTGAACATTAAAAGCGGCTGTTAATGTTGATGTCTTTCTCTTTTTTGGATCAATATTTGTGGTGGTAGAATCTTGGGGTGCACCAGAAACCGGAGGCAAGGAGACTGGTTTTGCTTTTAGCTTCTCGATCCTCAAGTTATACTCACTATCCATATTCGTGAACTCTATGGCTCTGGCGTTCGATACTTTCGTACAAGCTCTAACACCATGCCCAGATCTCTTACACAAGTGTCCTTTTACTCTAGTATAAGACCCATTAAAAATTGTGTCACAGATTTTGCATTGAATTTCATAATTTCCTCCACCACTCACTTTTTTCAGCTTTGTAACATAAGACCATAAAGGATTAACATTATCATCATGTGGTTGATCTTGACTAGAACTAGGCACACTCATCTCTATAAATACAAAAAAAAATTGTAACCCATAAATATATATATTATATACTATTATAATAATAATAATAAAAAAAAACATAAAACTTATCACTAAAGGCATGATGCTGTAAAAGAAGAAAACAGATTAAAGACACACGCTGTGAAAGAAGAAAACAGATTAAAGACACACAAACTAAAGCACTTGGCAATAACTTAATAAAGTAATAAATAGTGGTTTGACTACTTCACAAGAAGGAACCAGACAAAACAAAATCCACCGCCAAAATAAAGAAACCAGAAGATAGATATAATAATAATATAAATATGCAAAGGAATACTAAAAGAAAGCATGCTTAGTTGCTTACTAAAGGAAGCACCAGTCACCACTAACCTGGCGAAAGCAGCGACTGCAATAGAAGAGAACAGTTGCGATAAAAGGAAGCAGTGCAACAGTTGCGATAAAAGGAAGATAAAAGGAAGCACGACAACACTTGCGAGGAAGCACCACGACAGTTGCGATAATAACCTATTTTTGTTTTTCTAATTTTTTTTTAAATTTTTAGTTGGGCCGTGTCGCAAATAGCGGTGTCCAACCCGCATCGAAGCTGCGTCCAATTTTTTTTTTCCACCGGACACTGCAAAAACGAATCTGAAGCGCATCGTACGTGAGTCGTACGTGGGTCGGTGTCCGATCCGTGTCCGACGCGGCGACACGGCGATATGCAGCGGTGTCCGTGCTTCACAGGTTAAACCATATCTATATCCATATCCGATTAAATAAATCCGGATTTCAAAACTGATAACAAATATATAAATAAAATGGGATAAACTCAATAAAATTTAACAAAAGAAGTAAACAAAAACATTACAAGAAATGACCCCACCCAAAACCCATGATCATCTACATTATTAGCTATGTTTATGTGGAAATAATTTTATTTGTCATATCTTTGTTATACAAATTAGAACTCTGTTAATTCTATTTAAGATGGTTTCATAATTTTTAAATAATTTTTTATGCATAACAAAACCTATTAAGAAATAGGAGTGAGAAGTAAAAAAAGTTCTACAATATGTAGGTCCGTAGTACGGTGTATAGTAAAAGATGTAGAGTTTAAGAAAATATGAATTCTATTTCGAAATCTAGTAGTGTTTACACTTAGCACAAGATTGAAAGGAATGAAGAAAAATGCCATTGCAATCAACTTGTGTTTATGTTACTTTTTACTTATTATTATTACGAAGGGACGTAGCACAAGATTGAAAGGAAGGAAGGAAAATGGTGTTTGGGCAAGTAGTAATTGGTCCTCCTGGCTCTGGCAAAACTACCTACTGCAATGGCATGTCTCAGTTTCTCAGTCTTATTGCAAGGTAAGCTTGACTCTTAGTCTTTAGGGAAGGATAAGATAGAATATTTCATCATATTAAGTCAATTTTAAGTTTTCTGCTAATTTGGGATCCTCACTAGCCTATATATTTTACTTTCCAAATGCAGGAAGGTTGCTGTTATTAATTTGGATCCAGCTAATGATTCATTACCGTATCTCTCCCTCTACCTCTTTCAATCATTGTTCTTTTTTTTTTATTTGTGTAGTTAAATTAACATGGTTTACTCTAATGTAAAATATAGCTATGAATGTGCGGTGAACATTGCGGATCTTGTGAAACTTAGTGATGTAATGGTAGAGCATTCTCTTGGTCCAAATGGGGGTAAGCTTATTTCTTTTTGAGTTTTTTTCTCTTGTTTGAAGTATTTATTTATTTTAAAACTTGTGTGTTTTAATGTCACAACCAGTAGTACTTTGTGATGGCCCATTGGAAGTGTAGGCATGAGATGATTATTTTCTAGGTTTTACTTTTGATAACGTGTATGCAAAATTTGACAACTTACTCAAAATGCAAATTGGTAGTTATCTTGGAAGGGAAGACTTCCCTTTATTAGGTATTTATGTCTTGCTGTATGCATATTCTGAAGTTTTACCCGTGTTGTACGAACAGGTCTTGTATACTGTATGGATTATCTAGAAAAAAATATTGACTGGTTGCAAGCAAAATTGGAACCTCTTCTGAAAGGTTGGTACATTGTTGATTACTATAGCCTTATTATTAGATTTACATGCTGAATAATCAAGCTATAATTTCCATCATTTTCCTTAAATAGATTACAAACTACTATAGTTATTGTTTGATTAACTCACTCTAGCGGCCTGATAATAATATTAACGTTTAAGATAACTATCTACAAACTCCTATTATTTTTGTTCTGATAACACACTCTAATGGCCTGACAATAGTATTAACTTTTCAGATCATTATTTTCTCTTTGATTTTCCTGGTCAAGTGGAACTTTTTTTTCTTCATTCAAATGCCAAGAATGTCATCATGAAACTCATAAAGAAATTAAACTTAACGGTACAGTTCTTCCCTTTACATCTTGCTTATGTCAAAACGTGTTATTCTGGGGATTCATTGATATGTTCATTCCATGCAGTTAACTGCAGTGCATCTGGTTGATGCTCATCTTTGCAGTGACGCTGGGAAGTACATCAGTGCATTGCTTCTATCCTTATCCACAATGCTACACCTAGAACTCCCCCACATAAATGTCTTATCAAAAATTGATTTAATTGAGAGCTATGGAAAGCTAGGTGCTGTAATTACTATTTTATGCCAGGGGTTAAGTGTAATTTCTTCTAAACTGGTTATAGTGGACAAAATCAGTATGTTGACTTTACTATTTGACTGTTGCAGCCTTTAACCTTGATTTCTTTACGGACGTACAAGATCTGTCATATTTGCAATACCATCTTGAGCAAGATCCTTACTCTGCTAAGTACAGGTGTGATTTGTGGTGTGGAGATTCTTTTCCTACTAACCATGCTTCTGCTATAATAGCACATTCCTTAATGTTTTGTACTTATTGGAACTTCTGAACTGTTTCCTTTCTTAAAATTAATTTTGTTGATAGATTCTCTATACTATGAGACCAGAAGCAACAAGGACACAGGTTTTGACTTTTAGAGCTTCTGTCAACAACTTCCTACTTGCTGAGAGACACTAATATAAATATGGAATAGTATTAGATGACAATGCTCCTTAAATTGGTTATATTAAGTTCTATAATCTCTCTATGTGGGGTGCTCCATTTTCATCACAAGCTTGTAATGAAAAATGTGCTTGATAGAATCAATTCAGCAATAGAGTAGAAAATAGTTCTGCTAATGCAGCAGAACAAGTATATTGATTCAAATGAGTGAAAATATGGTAGAATCAGTGAGGATTCTACTGAATTACAATATGAAAACTGGAAAAAGTAACGTAACAGTAACTAGGCTCTATAGAGGCCTGGTCTCTCCCAATTGCCTAAGCCAAATTCCAGAATGATTCTCCTCTAACCAACTATGCAGCTATATTCCTTCCATTTCTCTCTCTTCACACTCACCCTGCGGTGCCACGTCAGTCAGTGTGCGCTTCCCACTACTAACTAATGATTAGTTAGTTATTGGAGCCTTGCTCCCCTGCATCTCTTACATCATGCCCCACCGTAGACCCCCTTTTCCCTTTTTTTTTGTACACTTTACCCTTCCCAAACTTATCAGTGCTGCAGTGAGTCCTTTGTTAATTTACCTCATTTCCAACTATTAAAATGTACTAGGGTCCTAGTTTTCCTGATGTGAAAAATATGCCAATGTTGGAAATGGTTGTTAAGGTCGGTTTCAATTTGGTCAGATGGAGTTATTTTGTTAGTAGACACAATGGCCATTAATTCATTCAGACAAATTTTGATGGGAATAGACTGTCATTTTGGGCAAACTTTTATAACCCCCTTAAGGGTTCTGATTCATGTTGTTATGTTATCTATTTTGTCCTCAGGGTACAGTTTTTTTATTGAGAGGATTTTTAGAAGAATTTTCTACAATGTTTGCAGAAAGCTCACTAAGGAATTGTGTGAAGTCATTGAAAACTATGGTCATGTGAATTTTACAACCTTAGATATTCAGGTACACCAGGTATACATTGTGTTTTTCATTTGTTCATGTCAAATGTTCAGAATTTTAAGTTGAAAATTTCTTTTACAGGATAAAGAGAGTGTGGGAAATTTAGTGAAGCTGATAGACAAAAGCAATGGGTACATATTTGCCGGCATAGAAGCAAGTGCAGTTGAATTTAGCAAGATTGCAATGGCTCCTCTTGATTGGGATTATTATAGATATCCTTGTTTTCTCTTATGACTGTTCTGACATGTTTATCTTTTACCTTGGGATAAATAATTATAGTATAGAAAATGTCATTGCACGCTTAGCAGATGCATAACAAAACTACCATTATGACTTCTGGTGTATAGCTGAAATATTGAGCAACACACATGGCAATTGAAACACCTACTGCAGGCACTGAAAGAAATTGATCTAAAAGTGAATAAGAAATGTAGTTTTGGCCAAACCATCTTGTAGTATTTAGGCTACATTATACCAGCATTCCGGAAAAATAAATTGAAGCTATGTGGCTATGATCTTCACCTACGGTACCAAAGGATTGCGAGGGTTCTTAGACTTTATGGGCTACTATAGGTTCTCTGTTCATGGTTACCAAACTCCTGAATCAGTTGTTAAAAAAAAGACGGCTTTTTGTAATAAGGAAATGCTGGCAGCATTTGAGGAATTAATACAGGACATTTCAGCAGGTCTAGACTTTTCCAAGCCAATTGTGATAGAGGCAGATGCCTTAAGTAAGGGTTTGGGGGAAGGTCTATTACAGGAGGGCAGATTCTTGGCTTTTGGGAGCAAAGCACTGTCAGAAAGGGCTCAAAACAAATCTATGAGAAAGAGCGAGTTTTTCTCGAGGATTTGTTTGTGTAGTCCACTGTGTGTATGTATGACTAATATGATATAGAAATATTGTCATTTGCTCTCAAGCTCAATGGAAGACTATCTTGTTGCATATTTCAATTGTCATTAATTATTAAATGTTTTTATTATAGAACAATAATGTTATAGTTGCATTTTGAACTTGCTAATGCTGTAGTTTTAGTTAGTGCTCAAATATCCATGCATGTTGCATAATGATTTCTTTGATCACTTTCCTGGACACAACCTTTATAATAATATTGAATTATGAGCTTCCCTTGACTCCCAAACCTACAGTTGCAGCAGTGCAAGAGAAGTACATGAAGGATGATGAAGATATTGATGATGATTGATGTGGAAATGCTGATTATTCTCGTGCAGCACTGAGAGAGAATAAACCAGTTGGTAATTTACTTCATTCTCCTGAGTTGTGAAACCATTGTGAACACTACTAATGGCTAGTGATTCCCCCTTGCAGATGTTTGCACAGGCTATTGAGACGCCGTCTGTATTGAAGATTCTGAAAACATAGCGGAAGCAGCAGAGTTATCTATGATATTACCGAATTCCGGTCTTGTACAATAGTGACATGGGATTAGATTACTATTAGATTTATTTAAGTGTGTTAGAAAAGGGGGTTGCTGCAGAAATTTTATTTGCACCTTGTAGTTTGGGCTGGACATTTTCGCCATCCCACCAGCCGAATTCACCAAATGCCCAGCTGACCCACTCAATTAGAGAGGGAAAAATCAGCTATACCTTTGTTCTCATTTTGAAAGAGGAAAAAGAAAATAAACATGTTGAGAGGGAGAGAATGAGTCGAGAGTGAGAGTAGAGGAAAATGTTCATAGAAGCCCTTGCATCATTGCTTAATCTTTGAAACTACACACTTATTAGCTCACTTGTTCTCATACATTTCGAATTCTACTCCCCCAAAAGTGTCAAAATTAGAACCTTCACCACAACACCTTTCTTCACCTTGATTTCCAAGTTGCATGTGACATTCGGTAGTTGGAATCAAGTTTTGAGTACTTGGATGCTGGTTTGGCTACTTGTTTTGAGCATTTGGGAAGCTAGGTTGAAGTTGGGAGCACTAAAGGAGGGGTTTTATTATAGCATTTCTGAGTTTGAATTTTTGGAAGCTCGCCTCATCTATATCTATATGTAATATATATAAAAGAGACTTGAATTATTTTTTAGTGAAAACTTCAAGTGCCAATTATTAACTTTAAAGCAAATTATCACGGAGAATAGATAGTCATTACTTACTTTAAAAAATAATATCATTTTTAATTATTTATAGATGTACTACATGAAACTTTAACAAGTGACACTCTAATTATTTATAAATGTACACAGATATTACCAAATATTGGTTTGGCACAGCGGTAAATGTGAATTGCATTATGTTTGAAGCATGATGTTTTACTATTTTATTTACAATAATGGATTGGCAGCATTTTCTATTTTTTTCTAATCAAATGGGAACATTGGGTTTATAGTTAAAAATAGAACATCTATATCTATCTATATCATCTACATATCTATTTTTTTGACACATCTATATATATATAAGAGACAGATATAGATGGGTGTCCATCAAAATACGTAGGAATGCTTATTTAAAGAGACAGATGGGAAGTAGGTAGCATACAAAATGCAACAATAAATAAATAAGTAAAGACAAAAAACAATAAGATAGATTAGGAGGCAAAGCCTTCCATAAATGACAGTGAACTGTCTATGAGTTACAGAATGAAGATTGAAGATCAGAGATAGAAGAAGAAGAAGAAGAAGAAGAAGAAGAAGATTGAAGCTTACAATCTGGCTTCTCACTAGAACTAGAGAGAGAAGTAGAGTTGAAGTGTAAGATGAAGCGTGTTTCTAACAAATGCCTAAGCACGTATTTATAATTGAAAGATTGAATAGTAACCGGTTACTAACCGGAATAAATAGTAAAGGAATCCAAGCAATAGTAACTACTATTTAGGATCCAGAGATTGAACCTGTACTGTGCACTTATGACCTGCACTATGCACAAGGTTACCTGTACTATGCACTTTGACGACTTGTACTGTGCACTTTGCGAAGGTTTTGCTTGAAAACTTGAACTATTTGGAATCCAAGAGTTGTTGACTTCAACTGTGTGGAATCCAATGCTTGATGACTTGAATTGTGCATCTTGGTGACTTGGATTATTTGGAATCCAAAAAATAGTGCTAATTGGTGACAAGACACTATTTGCTTTACGGAGGATTTGATTGAAAATGCCTTTGATGATGGCATGATTGACTACTTTGTTTCTTGTGATGATGAAGATGCCTTTTGTCTGCCACTTATCTTCTGGCATGATTACCTTGAAATTGATGAAATTATTGATGCCTGTTAGGGGAATATGCCCCAGAACAGTTGTCTTCTCCAGCTGATGATGGCTGAGAGAGGAATGATTGATGAACCAAGACCAGTTTTTCATATCACTGATGATACTACAATCGCCATGATCAAGGGAGTTTTTAGAACAATTTTTCGTGCAAGCACTACAATCACCGTGTTCCAGAGTGTAAGAACAGTTTTTCATGCCTGGGGCACTACAATTACCATGTTCCAGGGAGTAAGAACAATTTTTCATGCCTGAGGCACTACAATCACCATGTTCCAGGGTGTAAGAACAGTTTTTCATGCCTGAGGCACTACAATCGTCTTGTTTAGGGACGCTATTAATTGGTAAAACCAAAGAAATTTTGATGAAAATGTTTTGGAAAACAATTAAATTGGGATTAAGAGAAAGATTAGGGTTCATACCTTTTGAAGAATTTCTTTTGCTGATTTGTCGGGGGAAATCAGAGACATAGTTAAGGCATTCAAAGAGCCTCTGCAACTGGGTTTTGTCAATGACTTGATTGGAAAATTTATCAGATAGCTCTACTGATAGGGATGATTGTTTCCTGGTGAATGCTGTGACCAAGAAATTCATTCTTTGCATGGAACAAATTGATTTTTGTTTTGGAGACAGCAAGTCTATTTCTCTTAATAACAGATATGAATATGCTGCTATGCTTGAGATGCTAATAAAACGATTGAGAATAAATTAAAACATCATCAATATAGATAATGGCAAATTTTGAATTTTGATTGAAATTCTCATTCATGATTTTTTGAAATTCAGAATGAGCGTTATATTGACAAAAGGGGACAGTGAAAGCAGTTTTATACCCGTCCTCTTCTTTTATTTGCCAAAAACCAGATTTCATGTTTATTTTAGAGAAGATCTTTGCATCAAGAAATCTCTTCAGGAGATTTTTCTTGTTGTGAATAGGGTACCTAATCCAGCAAAGAGCTTGATTGAGAGGATTGTAAATAACAAATCCGGGAGTTTCTTTTTTGATCTCAGCTTGTTTATTGACATAAATGGCAGAACAAGACCATGGACCCTTACTCTTGCGAATAAGTTCTTTATCCAAAAGGTCTTTAACTTTCTCCTGACAAAAAAGGAGAAGTTCATGATTCATTTGAATCAGTCTGCCTTTGGTAGGGATTTGCCTATCTTGAAAATCCTTTTCATTAGGAAGTTCAATTCTATGATGGCTTCTTTCCCAGAAAGCATTGGGTAGGTTAGAACAAATAGTAGATTGGATTTGTTTCAAGAGACTTTTGGTTTTGAGTTGACTATCCTGTTTTTGCAACTGATGGTCAATACTCCTAAAAGAGATTTTTTCTTTTAGAAGATTAATTTGATAAGAAATTGGGTTTAAGTTCTTGATAAATGGTTTTCTCAAAAACTTAAATATAATTGGTTGTCCCAAATGCTGGGCTTTTATACCTTCCTTAGTAATTTGAAAAGGGAAGAGTGATCTTATGAAAGGAGTTCCTAAAATCACTTTGTTTTTCAAATCCTTAACAAGAAGAAAGGAGGTATCAATTTTAAAATTGATTTTTGACTTAGAGCCATTTGCAGCACTAAGTTGTTTTGAAGTCTTTTCAAAATATTTTGTAGGAATAAGACCTTCTAAGATGCAATTTGAATCTGTCCCAGTGTCAAACAGGGTGACAGTTTCAAGGATGAAATCACCCATGACAATATTGATGTTTATGTAGAATTTTTGAATTCTGACATAATTGATTAGACCTAGGAAATCATCAATGGGTTCTTCATCTTTCTCAGAATCAGGATTTTCAGAAGATGAGCTAGTCCCATAACTATTCCACTAGTCAATGATTGACTGGTGATTAGCCTGTTTCTGCTTCAGATCTTTAACTTCAATATTTGAATTGTTAATATCAAATTGAAGATCTTGAATAGTAACAGGTTTAACACTAGTTGTCTCTAACCTCGTAAAGGTATTTCTAAGATTGAACCTATTGGTTACGAGAGGACTTTTAGGGGGGTTTGCCTCAAAGAGAAGATCCTATTCTCTAGTGAGGATACTAATTTGATTAGAGGAGTCAGTTAGATCATCCTCCTGGATATGATTTAGGCTTTCAGAAGAATGATTAGAGGATTCTTCTGAAGATTGGGCTAACAAATTGTTAATCTTGTCCTTAATATCAGGATCAAGCTTTAGAGCTTTGAGTCTTCCTATGACCCTGCAGTTTTTGCTTATGTGACCTGGCTTACCACATTTGAAGCAGACAATAGGATTTCTAGGATGACGTTTCTTTTGTAAAGTTCCTCTTGTAAAATTATAAGTAATACAAATAGGAAACTTTTGAATAAGTAAATGGGATTGAGATTTTGAGACAGCTAAATCTCTTAAAACTTTTCTTTTGACCAGAAAGGTTTTAATGTGATTGTTGTGATGCTGAAAAGACTGAGATATAAGGACAATCAAGGAGACTTTGCAGTTGGATTTTACCAGTTTGACCAAGATACTTACCATAAGATCTGGTATTAGTATTGACATAAACAAAGGTTTCTTGGGTATTGGTTTCAAGAACACCATAATCTGTTTGATGTAAAATGTCAATAATGGGAGAACTGGTATGAGGATTAATAAACCTTTTCAAAGTATTTTGGAATTCTGAAAAAGTAATTTTAAGGCCAAAGATAACGTTCCAGTTATAATGACCAGAAAAGACATTAAATTTGATATTGATATTCTTATCTATTTTGACTTGATTCTGTTCAAAACCAGAACTCAGGTCAGAATTAGAAAAGATATTTGGATTGAAAAGATTTACAGAGAGATCTTTCCTATGGACATACTTAGTTTTGGTAAGTTGTCCTGGGTAACCAGTGATAACTCTAATTTATATAGAGTTATTTATACTTCTAAACGCAACAAATTGCTTGAAACTCAAGTACAAAGTATATTAAATATAGTAATATTAGTAAAATAACAACATTCTAGGAATTATGTGATGAATAAAGCATTTTGTATATATTTTGGTATGTTTGATGTGTTTGTTTAGTTTTTCTACAGATGATGCTTCTGCACCACGATGCTTCTGCACTACATACTTTTGCACTTAGTGCTTCTGCACCATCCTGCGCTGAAGGTTTATATCCCCACAATGGAAGCACCTCAAATCATTACTCTACTCCAAAACTTCTATGACATCATGCTTTGTCACAATTCACATGGAGCACATGGCCACATGCATAAGGAGGCGCCCACCATAAACATCATCATGAAAGGCTATTCACCTAAAGACATATGGCCTTACATAATTGGACCTCTTCTTATGGAAATGTGCTGAACTCAATCTCCTTATCTAAAGATAAAAAAAAAACAACAATGGTTAAGCCTCCTTAGGTTAACTTGGTTTTCAAGCAAACCCTCAAGCAAAAAATCTCCAAGGCTATAAAAAGGGCTCCCACTTCTCACTTAAAGAGCATGGCATATCTCACTTGATAATATGTAGATCAAACACTTTACTTATATTTTAGTAGTTTCAATTCTTGTATTTTATTTACTAGTTAGTTGTAAGAAGGTGAGGAAGGAAGTGACACCCTCTTCCTCCACTTCTTCATAGATAGACGAAGGAATCAGTGCTTCTGCACCAATCAGAATTCATGCAAAGGAACATCAATCTGTGTAACTTCTACCCTATTGATATCTTTTATATGATTCATGTTATCATGCTCCTTACAGATTCTCTCTATTATATAATGAGTAACATGAGCTAAATTCCTTTAGTTGAGATGTTCTAAACTTATAATGATCTTTTGAGTAAGTTTATATGCTTTTAAGTGTTGTAGCATTTTGGGTCTTGTGTTATACTACATCCATCTTATTTTAAGGTTGATCTCTTACAATAAGTAGAGTTATATTCACAGACATGGTTTATAATTAGAAATCAAGACTAATAAGGGTGAGTGTTTTAATAAAGACTTTGTTAAACTTGTTTAGTAAAGAAACTGTGTTAAAACCATGTTAAGTCCTAGACATAGGATAACATAGTCCTTAGGGTGAAACAGTGGGAACTTCAAAGGCAGGAGTGAACTTATTTAGCAAGCCCAGACATGGGAAGCTTGTAATGAAACTCTGAAGAAAGTAGCTGAAAAGCACACACTTATGCAACTACACTCAATGCTACTGCACTTGATGCTTCTGCACTAGATGCTTCTGCATCATAGTGCTTCTGCATCTCTAAAAACATAGAAACTCTCAAAAGAAGCATTATATAGTAAAGACATCTCAACTATCTTTCTCAACTGATTTCCTTCATTTTAAATTACATACTTGCATTCTGTTTTTACTTAAACTAAAACCCCCAAAATTTGTGAGTAGAATAGTAGTACTAATTTATATGTTTTCTAAACACACACAAAGTTAATCCAATCCCTGTGGGTTCGACCTTTCTTATCATTATATTACTTGTTTGTGACTGTGTATACTTGCACATCTTTTCACACACCAAGTTTTTGGCACCGTTGCTGGGGATTGCCATTAATTTTTGTTGTTTAGATTTATAAGTTAGTATTTTATTACTTTGGTAATTATTTTCTGTGCAGAAACAGGTGCAGATGCACTAGCAGATGCCCAGAGATAAGCCACCAGAATTTGAATTCGATCCAGAATTGAAAGAAGGTTCAGGAGTTTGCTAAGACTTCAAAAGCAAAGGAATCAAGACTGCAGAAACATGTCTCATCACAGTGAAGGACAAAGCTCAAGTTCAGCCTCAGTTGGAGGAGGACTTGGTTCACAGCATGATATTGAAGAAGGACACTGAAATCAATTCATCAACATGGGCCCAATAGGTATGATTAATGATAGAAATAGACCCATGAGGGATTATGCTATGTTTATTCATCAAAATATGCAAACAAGTATAGCAAGACCTCATATTGATGCTGTGCATTTTGAATTTAAACCCATAATGTTTCAAATGCTACAAACAATTGGTCAATTTGGTGGATCTCTCCATGAGGATCCCCATGAGCATTTAAAACAATTTTTAGAAGTATGTAGTAACTTTATCATTCCTGGTGTTAGTGAAGATGCATTTAGACTTAAGCTATTTCCATACTCTTTAAAAGATAAGGCTAAATCATGGTTAAATTCAATGGAGCCTAATTCTATCAATTCATGGAATGAAATAGCTGAAAAGTTCTTGGCAAAATATTTTCCACCCATCAAAAATGCCAGGATGAGAAATGATATTACATCTTTTAGACAAAAAGAATTTGAATCATTGTTTGAAGCATGGGAAAGATGGAAAGAACTTTTAAGAAAATGTCCACATCATGGTCTACTTATCATTATTCAAATGGAAACTTTTAACAATGGTTTAGAACCCCAAACCAGAATAATGCTTGATGCATCATCTGGGGGTATGTTATTAAACTTATCTTATAATGAAGCATGTGAATTAATTGATAGAATTGCAACCAATAGTTCTAGTTGGCCTACTGAGAGGGTAAGTGCCCAAAAGAAACCACCAGGGGTACATGAAATCAGTGATATATCATCCCTATCTGCTCAGTTAGCCTCTCTGACAACCTTGTTTAAAAACTTCACTTCAACCAGTGCATCTACACCTAGTGCAGCTGCACCAACTGAAAACACTGCAGCTGCCATAGAACAAACCCCCCCAAGAGACACAAGTTGTGTGTATTGTGGAGGAGGCCATTTGTATGAAGAATGTCCCAGCAACCCTGTCTCTGTCAATTTTGTAGGATATAACAGGAATAACAACCCTTACTCTAACACCTATAACCCTGGCTGGAAGAACCACCCAAATTTCAGATGGAACAATACTGGTGCATCTGCACCTAGTACTTCTGCACCAGCCACACCACCAGAATTTCATTCACAAAACAACCAAAGACAACAACCACCTGCCACTGATAACTCCTTAACAGCCTTGCTCAAGTCTTTCATTAGTGAAACCAGAACAGCTAGGCAAGCACAAGATGCCTCTATAAAAAATTTAGAAAATCAGGTGGGACAGTTAGCAACAGCTCTGTATCAAAGACCAACAGGTACATTACCATCAAATACAGAAGCTACCACAGCCCAAAGGCCAGGAAAGAAGCAGGTAAAAGCCATTGCTCTAAGAAGTGGAAAAGATCTTGCAGATCCAGGTGAAGATCAAGGTGAAGGTAAGGGAGAAAAAAATAAAAATAAAAAAAATACTCATGGTGCAGAAGCACCAGATGCATCTGCATCTCCTGATGTTCCAACTCCAAGGTTAGTTCCTGAATACCCTCCTCCTCCTTATCCTCAGAGGTTAAAAAAGGCACATGAGGAGAAACAATTCAGTAAGTTTCTTGAGATTTTAAAACAAATACACATCAATGTTCCCTTAGTTGAAGCACTTCATCAAATGCCTAATTATGCTAAATTTATGAAAGATGTGCTTTCAAAAAGAAGAAGATTAATAGGAAAATCTTATACAGGTCGTGCATTGTGTGATTTAGGTGCAAGTAACAACTTAATGCTTAAATCCATATTTACACAGCTGGGGATTGGAAATGCTAGGCCCACAACAGTAACACTTCAACTAGCTGATAGATCAATAGCTTATCCAGAAGGAATCATTGAAGATATTTTGGTTAAGGTTGACAAATTTGTATTTCTTGCAGATTTTGTTATTCTTGATTTTGATGCAGATAAAGAAGTCCCAGTCATTCTTGGGAGACCATTCTTAGCAACTGGAAAAGCACTAATTGATGTGCAAAAGGGAGAACTGACCATGAGAGTAAATGATCAATGTAACGCCCCAAAAATAATAGATTAATTTATTTAATTAATTAAATGAAATTGAGTGGTAGAAATAATAATATAATTATTATTTATTACTTAATAAAATAATTATAGGTGTTATTATATGTGAGCCTTAGTTGGGGTGGAAATAATTATTTAATTTGAAGGGAGTGGTGATGGTAATTCCGGATGTTAGGATTGGCCCAAGCCGAAGCCCATTGACTTAGGCCTAGGCGAATTAGTAAGGGTTGGAGACAAGTGTCTCATTTGTGCAAAAGAAAGAAAAGGATTCGAAGAGAGGAGAGGAGAAAAGAGAAAAGAAACTTGCGAAGAGGAGAGTGAGAAAGAAGGGCGCGGCGGTGCTAGGGAAAATGAGGAGAGTCTTTCGCGTGGAACCTAAGGAAGGAGGAGAACTTGGATCGTTGTGGTGTTGATGAATTTCTAGGGTGCCTTGCGAGTTCTTCACTTCTAAGAGGTTAGGGGACACTTCTTTTCGTTTTTAATAGTGTATGTGATGAGTATCGTATAGGGTTAGGTTTTAGAGTGATTTTCTTGAATGAATTGTGTATTTTGATGTTGTGGCTATGCTGAATTTTAATTGTGCAAAGATATGTTTGATTAGGTGTTGAATTGTACACAATAATGATTGAGCATGCCCATTGTTTGATGTTATGATTGAATGAAATTTTGGTGAAAAACATGATGGTCAGTCTTATATTGATATATTAAGGTTGGAGATTTAATTTGGGAATTTTTGGTGGCGAGGAACTCGAATTTGGTTGGCTCCTTAGGCTCCTAGGGAGTTTTGGGTGTTGCTGGAATTCTGTCTAAGTCTGTGTCTAGCTCCTGGGAACTAGGCGCCCATGTGCTGTTTCTGTGTTGCCTGTGTCTGGTTCTGTGTTTAGACACTGGGCGCCGGGTTCCCTTGTCTGCGCCACTGTGTTGCAGAATTGTGTTGCTCGTGTCTAGGCACCATGGGAGCCGAGGGTCCCGGAGATTGGATGCTCGGTTTGCTTTCAAATTTGGTATGGGAGTTCCTGGGCACAAAAAGAGTCAGTTTCAGGTATTGGGTCAAAATTTGGCTGTGTGCCTTGTGTCATGGGCGCCAAGGGCCCCAATTTTCTGTTGTTCATTTTGCGAAAATTGATACTGGGTTTTCATGTCCAAGCTAAATGGCTCGTGTAAAATAATTTTTGGAGTCATAGGAGTTGTGGTCTGTCGTGGCCCTAGGCGCCTAGTGCATGGGCGCCGTGTGCTCTGCGCCAGTTTTGGGTGTTCCTGCGCCAGTTTCCAGCGCCAGTGTCTGGGCGCTAGGCGCCCTGCGCCAGTTTTGCTGGGCGCCAAAAATCATGATGTTGCCCAAATTTTCCAAACTTGTTTTTAATGTAACTTTTGACTCGGTTATCCAAATTTGACGGTTCAAAATGCGTTTCGAAGCTAATTTCGATGTCTATCCAAATGTTCTGGTTTTATGCAAAAATGATTTATTTTACTGGTGGTTCTGGACTGAAGTTGTTCAAGGTGTCTAATTTCAATTTTTATTCACTTTCCCTATGTCGTGTCAAATCCTAATTTGGCCTAATTGAAATTGGTGTTGGTGTGAGTGGTGGGTTGAGTTGGTGACTGTATTATGGTGTGATTGGTGAGCAGAGGCTTCGGCCTAATTTTAATTGGTGAGCTGATTAATACAATGGTGAGAATATGAATAAAATGGTGAGTTGATTAAATGGTGAATTGATGAATTGTGTGGTGTGTTGTGGTGCATTTCCATAGAATCTCATGAACCATGTGCATAATTGGTGAGCAGAGGCTTCGGCCTAGTTTTATTTGGTGAGCAGAGGCTACGGCCTATTTGTATTTGGTGACGGATCCGACATGCATGTGCCCGTGGAGTTTGGGTTGCATTTCACGCATAACCATACCTTTTGCATGGTTGTTTGTAGATTGCAATTGTGATGTGGTTGCTGCCTTTGTTGTGAATTGGTGTGCCTAGTTACCTTTCCTATGCAATGCTTATTCCATATGTTATTAATTATGAAAAGAGACTCACCCTACTGCTTTTATGTTGCTTCTTATGTCGGCAACGTGCAGGTAATAACGAGTGAAGGTTACCCTTATGCCTTCGTCTGGTAGGAAGTGTCATGCTCTGATACGTAGCACCTGGGGGGGGGGGGCGTCTTATGCTATGTGTTATCGTCTTTATGCTGTTAGACTATTATTGATGCTGTATTGGTTTTGTTTTCGAACTGTTATTATTCCGCTGCGGTAGTGATGGCATTTGGTTGATGCGAACTAAACAGTATTTTATGGTGCTATGTATCTTGTGGTTTTAACCGAACTATGAAAAAATTGAAGTTGTTGATTTAATGGAATAAGTGTAGCACTCGCTTAGATTGTTTTCAAAAAAGAAAAAAAAAAAGAAACTCTGATTTTATTAAATAGTAAGGTTATTAGAAAAGGGGTGTTACATTAGTGGTATCAGAGCAATGGTTGGTCCGTCCGGCCAAGTCGTCGAGTCGTTGTGTCGGTGTACGACCAACTGTTGTCTTTTAAGTGCTGACCAATATTTGTGTTGCAGGAAGGCCAAGAGTTGCTAATGGTAAGTGAACTAGTGGGGGAGAGGCCCCTGCTGGTACTGTGTGTTGTATTGCATTGCCGTGTGTGAACTTTGTGTCCCTGTTGTTGGTTGCTGTTCTTTAACCTTCTTGTATGAACTCTTGGGTGGTGTGTCTTGATGTGGAGTCTAAGTGCATTGTGAAAATTGTTTTGATAAATTACGTCAAGCTGCTACCCGACGCACAAAAATGTTTTGATCACTCTAAGTGATGTCGTCCATGCTTAAAAATGTTGAGTTTTGATGTTCCTTGATTTATAATTGTTTCCCATGATGAGACTGTCTGTATTTATTGTAAGGAATTATGACATCTTTTGCGTTAGTTGTTTATTTTTGGTGTTGTTCCTGATTGTTTTGACATGCAGTGTTACGTGTAGGGTCTTCATGAATTGTTTTGCAATTTCCATGCTACTTGGGGTTTGATATTGTACGCTTGGGTTTTATGAAAATTTTTGGTCGTTACTTCTTGAATCGTGTTATGTGGTTTTGAGATCTGAAAAATAAAATGATTTCTGAAATTGTTTTTGAAATGTCTAATGGACGATTTTACGGTTGGATACTAAAATTAGTAATGAAATCTATTTTTAATGAATGAACGTGGGTGTTGATCAAAGGAAATAAATTATTTTGACTTAGGGTTTTAAATGAGGAAGTATGGAGGTGAAGTTTTGGTTGGATTGGAGAATGATTTTTCTAGTTGGTTTTATTTGGAAAAGAGTAATGATTTGTCGTTGTGTCGATTTTAAAAACCTTGTCAAAAATGATTTGATGGCGATTTTGAAAACTAGTATTGGGTTTCTTTGGGAGCAAAAATGTATTAGTATGTATGAAACCTTGTGTGCTCTATGATGTTTAAATTGGTTAAGAAATATTGGCGTACTCTATGTATTGTTTGATTTATGTGGAATATGTATTGCTCGTAAATTACATAGCGAGTGTGTTGAAGTGATTGATGTATTTTAATTGGTTGGTGTATGATTATTGGGGAGTTTAATCTACGCTTGATGGCTGAATTTGTGGCTGCTTAGATGCTTAATTTGTTGCTAAGCTCACTGTGTAGGCACTTTCTGAGTAGGTTTAACCTTCGGCTAAACTGGGACTGTTTTACTGGTTGATAAATCATATAACTTACAATTTTAGAAACTAGACTGAACGCTTGTCATTTTGGCTTTGGTTTGGTCGCATTTGGAGTAGTATAGCTCCAGTTATGGGCTTCGCAAGTTAGGATAAAATTCTGGGGACCGTCTGGACATAGAGTCAGTGTTTTGATTGTGGTGTTTTCAAATGAACTCCTTTTCGAATGAATCCAATTTCTTTGAAAACTAGACAAAATGATTTACTGCTTAGGCTGAAGTTTCGTGTTATTTGGGTTTGTTTTGGGCATTGTAGAAGAGTCACAACTTTGGACACAGTCGCTGCCCCATTTTCTGGACCAGCTGCCTTGTTTGTGAAAACTGTGCTATTCGACTCATCATTTTAAAATTCTAAAAATATAGCCAGAAACTAGACTCCGTAAGTTTTCCGTATAGGGGTTGTTTTCTAAATTCCGATGTCGTTTGATAGGGTAAATAAATTGTTGAAGTTGATGTGTGAGTGCTGGAATTTCCTGCGTTGCTTGGTTTATGCTGTCATTGTAACGGAAAAATGTTTTTGCAATATCTTTTGACCTAGGAGTCCGATTTGAGTAAACTAAAATGTTTCGGAAAGCTTATTCAGAGGCCTAACTGAATATTATAATTTCAAGGCAAAATTGACTGTTTCTGGTGTCGTTGATTTTTAGGCGTGTCGGTCGAATTAAATTATGATTGTGTTGTCGGTGGCTTAGTGCCCCAAGTTGTTGTTGCAGTGTCAGCGCCTTGGTGCCCGAAGGTGTTGATGTGTTATTGATTATAGGATTGTTGGTCCCGGAGTCTTGTCTCCAAGTTGTTGTCATGGGAGGGTTGGTCCCGGAGTTGTCTCCGCATTGTTGCTTTGTTGTTGCTTGTGGTTGCCTCGTTAATAATGTTGATGTTTAGGTGTTTTCTTGGGTACCGCCGAATGGCCCAAGTTATATCGTTGTTGATTTGTTGTTGTGGGCCGATGGCCATTATTGATTAGTACGCCGCTACTATGCCCCATGCGTTGTTGTTGTTGATGATGTTGCTTTGCTGTTGGGTTGTCGTTGTTGATGTCACCTGAGTGGCAATTTTAGTTGTTGATATCGCTTGATGTGGCAAAGTTGTTTGTTGATGTTGTTGTCGTGTTGCTAAATTATGAGGCTTGTTGTACGACTGTTATGCACCCTGTGAGTTTCGTCGTGATGCTGTGATGATTGATGTATTTTGTTATCCTTAAGGGTAGATGAGTGAGGTAGAATGCGAGCTAGTTTATCAGAGTAGCGCAGCGGAGTCTTAGCATGTCGTATTGGGAGGGAACCTTACTAGAGCTTGGGGGGGGGGGGGGTGATCACATGGTACCAACGTGATTACGCTCAAATCCCTATCGTAGATCCTTAGGGAGATGATGTGTCTGGTTGTTATTTCTCAAAGCTACCTGGCTGAATGAGTAGGAGGGACGGCCGCCCAATCACTTACCGCCGGTAATCAGAGAAATGGTGATCAGCATGGTAGATAGAACTAGTTGCCTAGATAGCTTAGTCGTTGGTGTGAGAGTGTTCGCGTCGGTAGAAAAATTTCGAGGACGAAATTCCTTTAAGTGGGGGAGAGTTGTAACGCCCCAAAAATAATAGATTAATTTATTTAATTAATTAAATGAAATTGAGTGGTAGAAATAATAATATAATTATTATTTATTACTTAATAAAATAATTATAGGTGTTATTATATGTGAGCCTTAGTTGGGGTGGAAATAATTATTTAATTTGAAGGGAGTGGTGATGGTAATTCCGGATGTTAGGATTGGCCCAAGCCCAAGCCCATTGACTTAGGCCTAGGCGAATTAGTAAGGGTTGGAGACAAGTGTCTCATTTGTGCAAAAGAAAGAAAAGGATTCGAAGAGAGGAGAGGAGAAAAGAGAAAAGAAACTTGCGAAGAGGAGAGTGAGAAAGAAGGGCGCGGCGGTGCTAGGGCAAATGAGGAGAGTCTTTCGCGTGGAACCTAAGGAAGGAGGAGAACTTGGATCGTTGTGGTGTTGGTGAATTTCTAGGGTGCCTTGCGAGTTCTTCACTTCTAAGAGGTTAGAGGGCTTTCTTTTCGTTTTTAATAGTGTATGTGATGAGTATCGTATATGGTTAGGTTTTAGAGTGATTTTCTTGAATGAATTGTGTATTTTGATGTTGTGGCTATGCTGAATTTTAATTGTGCAAAGATATGTTTGATTAGGTGTTGAATTGTACACAATAATGATTGAGCATGCCCATTGTTTGATGTTATGATTGAATGAAATTTTGGTGAAAAACATGATGGTCAGTCTTATATTGATATATTAAGGTTGGAGATTTAATTTGGGAATTTTTGGTGGCGAGGAACTCGAATTTGGTTGGCTCCTTAGGCTCCTAGGGAGTTTTGGGTGTTGCTGGAAATTCTGTCTAAGTCTGTGTCTAGCTCCTAGGAACCAGGCGCCCATGTGCTGTGTCTGTGTTGCCTGTGTCTGGTTCTGTGTCTAGACACTGGGCGCCGGGTTCCCTTGTCTGCGCCACTGTGTTGCAGAATTGTGTTGCTCGTGTCTAGGCACCATGGGAGCCGAGGGTCCCGGAGATTGGATGCTCGGTTTGCTTTCAAATTTGGTATGGGAGTTCCTGGGCACAAAAAGAGTCAGTTTCAGGTATTGGGTCAAAATTTGGCCGTGTGCCTTGTGTCATGGGCGCCAAGGGCCCCAATTTTCTGTTGTTCATTTTGCGAAAATTGATACTGGGTTTTCATGTCCAAGCTAAATGGCTCGTGTAAAATAATTTTTGGAGTCATAGGAGTTGTGGTCTGTCGTGGCCCTAGGCGCCTAGTGCATGGGCGCCGTGTGCTCTGCGCCAGTTTTGGGTGTTCCTGCGCCAGTTTCCAGCGCCAGTGTCTGGGCGCTAGGCGCCCTACGCCAGTTTTGCTAGGCGCCCTGCGCCAGTTTTGCTGGGCGCCAAAAATCATGATGTTGCCCAAATTTTCCAAACTTGTTTTTAATGTAACTTTTGACTCGGTTATCCAAATTTGACGGTTCAAAATGCGTTTCGAAGCTAATTTCGATGTCTATCCAAATGTTCTGGTTTTATGCAAAAATGATTTATTTTACTGGTGGTTCTGGACTGAAGTTGTTCAAGGTGTCTAATTTCAATTTTTATTCACTTTCCCTATGTCGTGTCAAATCCTAATTTGGCCTAATTGAAATTGGTGTTGGTGTGAGTGGTGGGTTGAGTTGGTGACTGTATTATGGTGTGATTGGTGAGCAGAGGCTTCGGCCTAATTTTAATTGGTGAGCTGATTAATACAATGGTGAGAATATGAATAAAATGGTGAGTTGATTAAATGGTGAATTGATGAATTGTGTGGTGTGTTGTGGTGCATTTCCATAGAATCTCATGAACCATGTGCATAATTGGTGAGCAGAGGCTTCGGCCTAGTTTTATTTGGTGAGCAGAGGCTACGGCCTATTTGTATTTGGTGACGGATCCGACATGCATGTGCCCGTGGAGTTTGGGTTGCATTTCACGCATAACCATACCTTTTGCATGGTTGTTTGTAGATTGCAATTGTGATGTGGTTGCTGCCTTTGTTGTGAATTGGTGTGCCTAGTTACCTTTCCTATGCAATGCTTATTCCATATGTTATTAATTATGAAAAGAGACTCACCCTACTGCTTTTATGTTGCTTCTTATGTCGGCAACGTGCAGGTAATAACGAGTGAAGGTTACCCTTATGCCTTCGTCTGGTAGGAAGTGTCATGCTCTGATACGTAGCACCGGGGGGGGGGGGGGGGGGGGGCGTCTTATGCTATGTGTTATCGTCTTTATGCTGTTAGACTATTATTGATGCTGTATTGGTTTTGTTTTCGAACTGTTATTATTCCGCTGCGGTAGTGATGGCATTTGGTTGATGCGAACTAAACAGTATTTTATGGTGCTATGTATCTTGTGGTTTTAACCGAACTATGAAAAAATTGAAGTTGTTGATTTAATGGAGTAAGTGTAGCACTCGCTTAGATTGTTTTCAAAAAAGAAAAAAAAAGAAACTCTGATTTTATTAAATAGTAAGGTTATTAGAAAAGGGGTGTTACAATCAAGAAGTGAAATTCAATGTGATGAGTGCTCTGAAGTATCCTGCTGAGGAAAGTGAAGAGTGCTCAACAATCACCAATCTTGACCATTTGGTGCAGAAGCAATTTCAGAAACAATATGATTATCTCACTAGTGCACTAGCACCAGATGCTTCTGCACCTCCTGAAGAAGAAATCTTGGAAAAAGACATTTTTTCAAGAGAAGCACCAGCACAAAAGGTATGGTCTAGAACTTTTGAATCTCTTAATTTAGAATACCCCAACCTTAAAAAGAATTTACCCTCAATTGAACAACCTCCTAAGATAGAATTGAAAGAATTACCCAAACATTTGAAGTATGCTTTCTTAGGGGAAGATGATGCACTTCTAGTAATCATTGCCTCTGACTTAACAATAGAGCAGGAGCATGATCTCATTTGTACCTTAAGAAAGCATACAAAAGCTATAGGCTGGCAAATGGCAGACATAAAATGAATTAGCCCTTCTATATGCATGCATAGGATAGATTTAGAAGATAACTTCAAAAGTTATATAGAAGGGCAAAGAAGGCTAAATCCTATAATGAAAGAGGTTGTAAAGAAAGAAATCATCAAGTGGCTAGATGCTGGAATCATATACCTCATATCTGATAGTGCATGGATAAGCCCTATTCAGTGTGTTCCAAAGAAAGGAGGTATGACAGTAATAGCCAATGAAAAAATGAATTAATACCAACAAGAACTGTTACAGGTTGGAGGATCTGTATTGATTATAGAAAACTCAATAAAGCCACAAAGAAAGATCACTTCCCTTTACCCTTCATTGACCAAATGTTAGATAGGTTGGCAGGTAAGGAGTTTTATTGTTTCTTAGATGGTTATTCAGGGTACAATCAGATTGCAATAGAACCTGAAGACCAACAAAAAACTACCTTTACATGCCCCTATGGAACATTTGCATTTAGAAGAATGCCTTTTGGACTCTGTAATGCACCTGCAACATTCCAAAGGTGCATGATGTCCATCTTTTCTGACTTCATTGAGCAATCAATGGAAGTATTCATGGATGATTTCTCAGTCTTTGGAAACACTTTTCAAACATGTTTATCAAATTTAGAGAAAATTCTCCAAAGATGTGAGGAAACAAACTTAGTACTTAATTGGGAGAAATGCCATTTCATGGTACAAGAAGGCATTGTATTAGGTCACAAAGTATCAAAGAAAGGCTTGGAAGTAGATCAAGCAAAGATTGAGGTCATTGAAAACCTGCCACCTCCAACAACTGTCAACGGAATCAGAAGCTTCTTAGGCCATGCGGGCTTTTACAGAAGATTTATCAAAGATTTTTCATGGACATCCAAGCCATTATGTACACTCTTGCAAATTGATGCACCTTTTAACTTTGATGAGACTTGTATGGAAGCATTCCAAAAACTCAAAAAAGCATTGGTAACTGCACCAGTGATTGTTACACCAGATTGGAGCAGGCCATTTGAATTAATGTGTGATGCTAGTGATTTTGCTGTAGGAGCTGTCTTAGGGCAAAGGTATGACAAAATCTTTCATTCTATTTATTATGCTAGCAAGACATTAATTGAAGCTCAAATGAATTATACTGTAACAGAAAAAGAATTGTTAGCAGTGGTTTTTGCATTTGATAAATTTAGATCCTACTTGGTTGACACCAAAATTATTGTCTATACTGATCATGCTGCCATCAAGTACTTAATTTCCAAGAAAGATGCAAAACCAAGGTTAATAAGATGGATTCTCCTCCTTCAATAATTTGATCTTGAAATCAGAGACAAAAAGGGGGTGGAGAATCAGGTTGTTGACCATTTATCTAGACTTGAAGGTGAAAGAACATGTACACAAAAGGGAGAGATCAAGGAAAGCTTTCCTGATGAAAAACTGTTAGCCATAACTCTAACAGCATCCAGTGCTTCTGCACCTAGTGCTTCTTCACCTTGGTTTGCTGACATTGTTAACTTTCTTGTAAGCAATGTGGTACCAGTGAACATGACTTACCAACAAAGTAGGAGATTTTTTCACATAATCAAGGAATATCACTGGGATGAACCATTTCTCTACAAAATATGTCCAGACCAATTAATGAGGAAATGCATCCCCCAAGAAGAACAGCAAGCAGTGCTTCTGCACTGCCATGCTGCACCATATGGAGGTCACTTTGGATGCAACAGAACAGAAGCTAAGGTACTACAGTCTGGTTATTATTGGCCAACTTTATTTAAAGATGCATATTCAATGGTCAAAACTTGTGACAAATGTCAAAGAGCAGGTAATATTTCTGAAAAACATGAAATGCCTAGAACCAATATATTAGAAATTGAAATTTTTGATGTATGGGGCATGGATTTCATGGGACCATTTCCACCTTCTTTTGGCAAACAATATATCTTAGTAGCTGTAGATTATGTGTCTAAATGGGTAGAGGCAGTAGCATTGCCTAATAATGATGCCAAATCTGTTAGCAAATTCCTTTTGAAAAACATTTTTACAAGGTTTGGCACCCCAAGGGCAATTATCAATGATGAATGATCACATTTTTGCAATAAACTTATTGAAAATCTTCTTGCAAAATATGGGATTAAGCATAAAATTGCTACAGCCTACCACCCACAAACAAGTGGGCAAGCTGAGCTATCAAATAGGGAAATTAAAAGAATGCTTGAAAAAATGGTTGGTCCATCTAGAAAAGCTTGGTCCTTACATTTAGATGAAGCATTATGGGCATACAGAACAGCATTTAAAACACCATTAGGTATGTCCCCCTATAGATTAGTCTATGGCAAGGCATGCCATCTGCCAGTTGAGTTGGAAAACAAATCTTATTGGGCTATGAAAAAGCTAAATTATGATCTCAACAAAGCAGGAGCACAAATGTTTTTAGAATTAAATGAATTAGATGAATTTAGGCAATTCTCATATGAGAATGTAGAAATTTACAAAACAAAAACCAAAGTTTGGCATGACAAGAAAATCCAAAGAAGAGAACTTAGAGAAGGAGGAATGGTCTTGCTATACAATTCCAGGTTGAAATTATTTCTTGGAAAACTGAGATCAAGATGGTCAGGGCCATTCAAGCTCATCAAAATTTACCCCCATGGTGCAGTTTATTTATATGATGCAACCACAAACACCACTTTCAAGGTAAATGGCCAGAGAGTCAAAATGTACTATGGTGAACATGTGGTGAGGGATAAACTCACCACCCATTTTCAAAATCTCTAAGAAAAGGAGATAGTTAGGCTGAAAGACTCTTAAAACAAGCGCTTATGGGAGGCAACCCATGTTATTAAATATTTAGTTATGCAATTTTTGTTCAAATTAATGTTTTTCAAGTGTTTTGTAGGAACACAGGTTTTTAGTGCTTCTGCACTAAGGTGCATCTGCACCTAACAGCTCTTCAGTGCTACTGCACCAGAATTTCAAAAATTTAAAAATACACTTGGGTGAAAAACTTTTCAAAAACTGCCAGCACAACAAAATAGCAGTTGTGATCTGTGACATAGACTTTGTGTGGTGTCACCTAGCCCCCCACGTGTCCTCACGCATGCAAGTTACACTCACACACCCTAACGGCTACTACCAAGCATTAATCACACTCAAACTTCCCCAAAGTGACCGTTTCCCTTCACCACTAATCACTCTATCACTCACAGAAACCGCAATTCACGAAATCCCTTTCTCTATCCAGAAAATCCCCAATTTCTAAGAATACGAAGTACCATCTCCTTGCAAAAATTCAAAGTTCCTTGCCAACAATCAACAATGGTTCGCAAACAAAGCGCAAACAAGACCTCAGGCAAGAGCAAGGCCAGCACAGTAACCTCATCACCACAACATCTAAAAAAGCAATCCAGTGCTACTGCACTTGCTCCAAGTACTATGGACCCTAAAATTGCACATTTCTGGGAAAGGAAATTTCTCCCTGAGCGAGGCTACAGTTTAATGAAGGCTCACCCAAATTTCATGGCAACAGTCTCAAGTCTCAACTGGGATCTGTTTATACAACACAGAGCCTTCTATCTGGAGCAGGTGGTCAGGGAATTCTACTCTGGAATTCAAGGCAACAAACAAGGTAACATGCATGATCATTCTGTGATAAGAGGTAGAAAAGTTTATTTTAGTGCTGATAGAATCAATACTCACTATAATTTAGTCTATTCTGGGACTGATTTCAAAGAAAAAGTAGAGAACTATGGTAAGAAGGAGATGGAAAGAGTCAAGTCTAGGATTGCTGTGAAAAACTCCAAGTGGGATAAGATTTCCAATACAGAATTCAAATTAAAAAACAGATACTTAATCCCTGAGTTAGGCAACTGGTATCTGTTCATTGATTGTTCTATTTTCCCTACATCCCACACAAACACACTGTCAAAAGATAGATTGATCCTATTGGATGCAATCTTAACAAACAAAAATGTGGATATAGGGAAAATTATCAATAAACAGATCCTAGATTGTGCAGCAAGAAAGGAAGGATTTTTATTTTTTCCATGCTTAATCACTGAACTATGTATGAAACAAGGGGTGGATATCAGTCCTGAGGAACATAAACAAAGAAAATATCCTCCAGGCCCACTGTCTGCTGAGATGAAAGAAAGAACAAAAATTAAAACTGAAGAAACTAGCCTGGTGCAGGAGCACCAAAGGTTGAAGGGGCAAAGAAGAAGAAACAGAAGGTCAAACACATGCCCAGTAGAACCAGCTCCAGAATCAAAAGTGGTGCCAAGAAAGAGTAAACTCTTTCATGTTGTTATTTTATAAGTACTTTTTATGTTCTATTCGTATCCCACATGTATTAACCCCCCTCCCCATTTTGAAACAAAAAATACTTTTTCTAACTCAACTTAGAGCAGTGAGGACACTGCTCAACCTTAAGTTGGGGGGAAGAAAAACACTTTTAATCTACTATATGCATGTGCTGATATGTTTTTAGTAAGGATGCATGTCTAAGTTTTATTATTTCCTTATACATGCAAAATATAGTATAGCTATTTTCAAATTTTGTGATGCAATCAACAAAGTTTCTTTTGAAATTTTTTCAAGAAATTATTTTACAAAAACATCAGTCACACAAACCTGTTGAATTGCATCAAATTGTTTTTATGTCAAAGTAAGAATTGAGAATTTTTGAAGCATGATCAGCTTGAAATCTTTTTTACAAAACTTAGCTAAATGCATTCTTTGAACTAAGATTTAATGATGAATGAAAGAAAAAGAAAAGAAAGCCTTGTTTTCCTCAAAATGACCAAATTTTTATTATTACCTAGACACATCAAAACTGAGTTTTGAAAAGAACCTTGCTATATGAAAAATTATCTCATACAAAAAGAATTTTTTAGAAAACCAAGGTCAAAAACAAATTTTTACTAAAAATATAGAAGAGCACAAAGAAATAAGTTTGGGGGAATTTTCATGAATACTAAGGCTGAGTATAAGAAGCTTAGAAGAGTCAATACAAAAGGTTACCAAAATACACTATAAAAGGGCCAAAATATTATGAGCTAGCCATATTGACCAAAAACATTAAACTGAACCTGTTCTAGTAGTGCATTTGGTTTGAAAGAAAAAGAAAAGAAAAGAAGAAAAGAAAAACCAAAGAAAAAAAAGTATGCATAAGGAGGTCAGTGATGAGGGCAATACATGCTACAAACCATGAAAAGTAGTGTCAAGTGCAGCTGCACTCAAGTGCTTCTGCACCGTTACAAAAAATCAGTGCTTCTGCACTTCACAAAAATAATCAGTGCATCTGCACTAACAGTGCTTCTGCACCAACGAAAAGAACCACCAAAAATAAGTATAGTGCATTAACTCAACAATTTTGAAATGCTCAATCAAAGTCCTTAGTTGTACTTAAAGCCCCCCAAATCTTGAAGATGTTGTTAGTCTAGTCTATGTTTTGAAACATCTTTGTTTTGAGCAAATGTGATCTAAAATTTCCCAAAAGTTAAAAAGAAACTTTTCACTTAGTTTTGGAACTGATTGGATCTCAGTGGGGCACACACTCACACAATTGAGTTTTAATAAACTTTGGATGTTTAGGGAATTCAAAAGCACAAAATGTTCTGAAAAATAAAGTTCATAAAAATGCAAATTCACTTTTTGAAAAGATATAAGCTGATCAGTTCTTCTTTAATTTGAAAAACCTACTTGAATTTCTTTTTCTCATTACTTGAGGACAAGCAATTATTTAAGTTTAGGTGTGTGATAACTCTAATTTATATAGAGTTATTTATACTTCTAAACGCAACAAATTGCTTGAAACTCAAGTACAAAGTATATTAAATATAGTAATATTAGTAAAATAACAACATTCTAGGAATTATGTGATGAATAAAGCATTTTGTATATATTTTGGTATGTTTGATGTGTTTGTTTAGTTTTTCTACAGATGATGCTTCTGCACCACGATGCTTCTGCACTAAATGCTTCTGCACTTAGTGCTTCTGCACCATCCTGCGCTGAAGGTTTATATCCCCACAATGGAAGCACCTCAAATCATACATCTACTCGAAAACTTCTATGACATCATGCTTTGTCACAATTCACATGGAGCACATGGCCATATGCATAACGAGGCGCCCACCATAAACATCATCATGAAAGGCTATTCACCTAAAGACATATGGCCTTACATAATTGGACCTCTTCTTATGGAAATGTGCTGAACTCAATCTCCTTATCTAAAGATCAGAAAAAAGCAACCATGGTTAAGCCTCCTTAGGTTAACTTGGTTTTCAAGCAAACCCTCAAGCAAAGGAAATCTCCAAGGCTATAAAAAGGGCTCCCACTTCTCACTTAAAGAGCATGGCATATCTCACTTGATAATATGTAGATCAAACACTTTACTTATATTTTAGTAGTTTCAATTCTTGTATTTTATTTACTAGTTAGTTGTAAGAAGGTGAGGAAGGAAGTGACACCCTCTTCCTCCACTTCTTCATAGATAGACGAAGGAATCAGTGCTTCTGCACCAATCAGAATTCATGCAAAGGAACATCAATCTGTGTAACTTCCACCCAATTGATATCTTTTATATGATTCATGTTATCATGCTCCTTACAGATTCTCTCTATTATATAATGAGTAACATGAGCTAAATTCCTTTAGTTGAGATGTTCTAAACTTATAATGATCTTTTGCGTAAGTTATTATGCTTTTAAGTGTTGTAGCATTTTGGGTCTTGTGTTATACTACATCCATCTTATTTTAAGGTTGATCTCTTACAATAAGTAGAGTTATATTCACAGACATGGTTTATAATTAGAAATCAAGACTAATAAGGGTGAGTGTTTTAATAAAGACTTTGTTAAACTTGTTTAATAAAGAAACTGTGTTAAAACCATGTTAAGTCCTAGACATAGGATAACATAGTCCTTAGGGTGAAACAGTGGGAACTTCAAAGGCAGGAGTGAACTTATTTAGCAAGCCCAGATATGGGAAGCTTGTAATGAAACTCTGAAGAAAGTAGCTGAAAAGCACACACTTATACAACTACACTCAATGCTACTGCACTTGATGCTTCTGCACTAGATGCTTCTGCATCATAGTGCTTCTGCATCTCTAAAAATATAGAAACTCTCAAAAGAAGCATTATATAGTAAAGACATCTCAACTATCTTTCTCAACTGATTTCCTTCATCTTAAATTACATACTTGCATTCTGTTTTTACTTAAACTAAAAACCCCAAAATTTGTGAGTAGAATAGTAGTACTAATTTATATGTTTTCTAAACACACACAAAGTTAATCCAATCCCTGTGGGTTCGACCTTTCTTATCATTATATTACTTGTTTGTGGTTAACACATTCCTCTGGGTTTGGACTAGGGTTTTAGAAGAATGGTTAGTGGACTCTGAGCTAGTGTCAGAACCTTTTTTTGAAGATAGGATTAATAATTTGTTAACCTTATCTGTGGTTTTATGATCTAAATCTAGGGTTTTAAGTTTCCCTTTGATCCTATCATCTTTGTTATTGTGACTGTGTTTGTCACTTTTGAAGCAATTGATAATATTGGTTTTGATACTAGGATCTATCCTAAGGGCTTTGAGCTTCCTTATGATCCTACAGGTTTTGCTCTTGTGACCAGTTTTGCCATAAGTGAAGCAAGTGATAGGCCTTTTGGGGCGATCATGCTGCTTCTTGGTAGACTGGTTGGTAGCCCGAGTCTTAGGTTTACTAACCTGCTTCTTTCTATACTGTTTTGGCGGTTTGTGGTTTGGTTTGTTAGATATATTTCTGAGTTATCAGAAGAGGTTTCTTCTAACACTTTGGTGGACCTAATACTCTCAGGTGAGGGAGTGCCAGGGGCCATAGATTTAAGAAGGACAAGCTGTTTGTTGACTTTGGCTAAGAGTTTCTTGCTAATTGGTTAACACATTCCTCTGGGTTTGGACAAGGGTTTTAGAAGAATGGTTAGTGGACTCTGAGCTAGTGTCAGAACCTTTTTTTGAAGAGAGGATTAATAATTTATTAACCTTATCTGTGGTTTTAGGATCTAAATCTAGGGTTTTAACTTTCCCTTTGATCCTATCATCTTTGTTAATGTGACTGTGTTTGTCACTTTTGAAGCAATTGATAATATTGGTTTTGATACTAGGATCTATCCTAAGGGCTTTGAGCTTCCTTATGATCCTACAAGTTTTGCTCTTGTGACCAGTTTTGCCACAAGTGAAGCAAGTGATAGGCCTTTTGGGGTGATCATGCTGCTTCTTGGTAGACTGGTTAGTAGCCTGAGTCTTACATTTACTAACCTGCTTCTTTCTATACTGTTTTGGCGGTTTGTGGTTTGGTTTGTTAGCTATATCTTCTGAGTTATCAGAAGAGGTTTCTTCTAACACTTTGGTAGACCTAATACTCTCAGGTGAGGGAGTGCCAAGGGCCATAGTTTTAAGAAGGACAAGTTGTTTGTTGACTTTGGCTAAGAGTTTCTTCGTGTTATCATGGTTAACACGGCAAATTCGTTGCCAGTCAGGATTGACAACAAGGTTTTCTAAATGGGTAGAAATACTTAAGGTTTGGGGATGTTTGGATTTCTCCATGAGGTCTCTGATGTCTTTGGCAGAGACAGGTCCTTCCTCGGTTTTGGTTCTGAAAGGAGAGGCCATAACAGGAGTAGATTGGTCTTTGCTGTTAAGAGCAAAGGGGACTTTGGGTGGAAGCTCAGACTGAACCATTTGACCATCCTTAAGATGCCAAACAGTAATAACGTCTAAGGTTTTTCTACCAACCAATCAAAGAAGGGAATAGTGAACTTTACTTGATTGAGAAATTTATAAAATTTCTCTTGGATTTTTTGTTTTTTGTTTCCCTGGTAATTTTGAAAGAACCATACTCTGTGAGGAGCCCATTCCTTAGAGTAGAAATCTTTCCTAAGGGATTCCTTATCTATGGTAAACTTAGATAAGGTAGATTGATTTTGATTTAAAGAGGATGAAGGCATAAAACTAGAAGAAGGTGAAAGGATAGGAGACATACCGGAGAACGTGAGAAAAAGCTTTAAAGAAATATACAGATATATCTTCACCCAATGATATCAACGCCTTCACTTGGTTTTATAAGAATATAGGTATTAAAAATGAACTTAATAACTTACCTTCTAAAACATACCTTAGAGTTACTTGTACTTGTTCATGCATCAGATTAAGGCCATACTATCTGGGTATTAAACTTGAAATTGCAATTACTTTCTAAAAAACATATTTTTGGAGTTAATTATAACTGTTACAAGACAAGGCAATAGTTACCTCAGAATATATTTAAACTTGAATTAAAAGTTATTTTCTAATTTATATATTAAAGAAATTAATTATGTTTGTAATATGATCAAACAAAAGAACTTTCTGAAAAATTTCTGCTCTTTGGCTAAGGAACACCAAGACAAATTTTGACCAAACACCGCCCAGTACGCTGGTTAATTTATGGACTTACTTTTGCCCTATCCAACGGGTCTTGCCGCCATATCAAATACTAGTGGGTCACTCTTGAGAACCATCCTTTGTACAAAGAGTTTTGAACAAAATGTTTTAGAAACCTTTTAACCGTTTGATCATAAACATAAATAATTAACTTGCAGAATATAAAATAGATGAATAATTAATGATTCAAAAGGAAATATATAAATAGTACATAAAGCTTTGTAAAGAACACTTTGTAATTAAACTACAGAAATATGATCCAGATGAATAAAAACATAAATAATAATTATTAGTTATAAAATAGTAGACAAATTGACTATAGGATTTCTCAAAACCCATGGTCATACCCACATTGGGCCCCCCCAAGAGGTGTAAATTGAGAAAATACAGCAGTGAAACTGCCATTACCCGACGTCTGTATTGACGTACGCATTTGGCTGTTTAGCTATAGTCAAAGAGTACACTATAGTATAATGTACTTTGTATTTTCATAAAACTTTCAATATTAATACCCCCTATTTATGGCACTTAATTAATTAAGAACATAAATAAGTAACTGTAAAGCATAACTTAGATAAGCAAAGTTAAAATTCAAAGTTAATACCCCATTCCTACTTCCACCATCTGGCTCTGACTTACATAAGCATCAAAATTGTCATAAATGATTTCTGGGATCGGAATATATATATACATCTATATTGGGGTTTCCATTCCTACGTATTTGGCATTAACCCACTTCGTAAAGACAATTTTGATGCTCTGATACCAAGAGGGGATCGGAATCAGAAGATACAATAAATTAAAGAGACAGAGGGGAAGAAGGTAGCATACGGAATGCAACAATAAATAAATAAAGAGTGCAGAAAACTAAAGCATAAATAACATAGATTTAGGAGGCAGAGCCTTCCATAAGAGACAGTGAACTGTCTATGAGTTACAGATTGAAGATTGAAGATTGAAGATCAGAGATAGAAGAAGAAGATTGAAGAAGTGGAAGAAGTAGGCTTACAAGCTCTGACTTCTCACTAAACTAGAGGGAGAAAATAAATTGAAGAGTGAATTCGAGCGTGTTTCTAACAATAGCCTAAGCACGCTTATATAATTGAAAGATTCAATAGTAACCGGTTACTAACCGGAAAGAATAGTAAATGACTACTGTTTGGAATCCTAAGATTGATGACTTGGACTGTGCACTTAAGTGACCTGTACTGTGCACTGCTGACCTGTACTGTTTGGCATCCAATGTCTTCGGACTTGGACTGTACAACAAGATTGAGGGGAGCCTTGATTAGTGGCGTGATTGAAGGAAAAGCAGATTCCTTGATTTCTGCCTTTTACTTAGTGGGGGACAAAAGCAGGGTCACTATGGCATGATATGATGAAAGTATATTCCACTTGTCTGTCATGAATGTTGTGACTTTGACTAAGGGGAGCCACGTAAACAAGAAACAATAATTGGTTAGTAAAATAATAATTGAACAGTTTTTCGTGTCATTACTGACACTACGATCACCATGTTCAAGGGTGGATGAACAGTTTTTCATACCATTGCTGGTACTACTATCACCATGTTCGAGGGTGGATGAACAGTTTTTCATACCATTGCTGGTACTACTGTCACCATGATCCAGGGTGTTAGAGCAGTTTTTCCCATCAAAGATGGTACAATTGCCTTACTTAAGGACATTTTTGAAAATGATTGAAAAATAAATAAAATTCTTGAAGACCTTAATTAATGAAGATCATCAGGAGAATAATTGTCAGAGCAGCCCTCTTCATTTTGGTAGAACGAATCTATTGAAGAGGATGAAGAAGACAAGGTCTGAACCTGCTTCTTCTTACTGTCCTTTTTTGAAGATGAAGGGACATCTTTGTCCCCTGTTTGATCCTGAAGAAGTTTCATAATATTCTGGAGTTTTTCCAGAACATCTTCAGAGTTAGAAGCTGCAAGGGCTACAGAAATTCTAGCCTTCTGATTAAGGAATTTGCAGGTGTCTGGATCAGCCACTTGCAGGGCCCTAGGATTGTTTTTAAACCAGGTGGTTACACTTTCTGGAGATGCCATAGAAGCATCAAAGCGAGGCCACCATTTTACAAAGGCTTGTTTGTAAAAGGATAATAAAGATTTTGGGAGATGAAAATTACCAGTTTTATACTGCCATGAGAAAATCCATGAGAGTGAAAAAGTGGTAAAGAAATTTAATAAAATTGGATAATTGTTGAGGCCTTTGTTGAATCTCTTTGAAAAGATTTGAAATCCTCCCTGGACTTCAATAGGTAAGATTTCTGGGACAGGCCCGAAGAAGTCCCACCATTGAAGAAACCAACTTGGGAAGGAGTACTTGGTTGCCTTTTTAAAATAAATCAACCAAGAGTGTTTGAAGGATTTGTTTTGTAAGCCAATGATAAGATAATCCCAGGCTTTGATATAATCCCAGTAATTATAACCTATAGGGTCAAAAAGCTGAGAAAATTTCTTTGTAATATTTGGGTTTTGTCCAAAGGCTGAAGGTGTCAGGATTTTTAGGATTTGGAGAGTAGAGTGGGTAATGAAAGAATCGTCTCTGGGTTCTTTGTAGTGTTTGATAGAGACAGATTCAGTGTCTATGAGGATGAACTCATAAAACTTCTGAGTTTTGTTTGGGGTAAAAGGTAAGAAGTGAAATTGTGGTGGAAATATTTTGGAAGGAATTCTGTTAGGATCTTTATCCCAGAATTCTGGTTCAAGATGGGCCAAAAAGAAGAAGTTTTCTTTTGGTATATATTGGGTTTGAGCTGGGGTGATTTGGGATTGTTTTTGAGTAGGGACAATCTGAGATTGCTTGGGGTTAGCTTGGGTTAATTTGGTTTTCTGGATTTGTATATCTAGGACTAAGGCTGGGATGTCCTGGTCACTATCTTCAGCTATACTAGCCCATGTTCTAAATGGAAGATTGATTAATCCTTGTTCTTGGAAAGCAGGGAGGGTTTGGACTGGGAAAGCATAGCCCGATTTGGTTTGTTTGGATTGATTTGGTAGGGTATTCTGGGAAGAAGGCCCTGATTGATTTAGGGTGGAAGTCCCTGTTGCGATGGGTAAAACAAATCCTGTAGCAATAGGTAGAATGTTTAGGTCAGGTTTACCCTTACCTCTACCTGTTCCTCTCCCTCGTGAGGAGGAAGCCTTGGAAGTCATTTTGATTGTGGCCCTGAAGATAATCACAAAAGAGCTTGTTAGCCTAACTTGTCCTTCAATGGCGTTGTAATAAAACCTATTTATAATGACAAGCATATTATAATAAGATGTGATGTCATAAAAAACATTACAAACAAAAGGCTCTTCAAAAAATAAATTAAATTGATTTTTTGAAGTGAACAAATTGGTAGTTAAGACTTTTCTTTTGTTTAGAAAGGTTTTAACAAGATTATAGGGACTAAGAATTGCGTGTGAATTAATATGAGTTACCAGTTCATTAGTAATTCTTTTGGTACCACTATTGGTCCTAGTCCTGATACGCTTCTGTCTTAGACCAGAATTAATATCAAGAACAGAGAGGATATTGTGGTTTAGATCAAAGGATCTACTTAGAGATTTAAACATAGTGGGTTGCCCCAGATAATAAGTATTTATGCCATTTATAGATATGTGAAAATAGAAGAGTAGAGCTGGGGATTCCCAGATAATTCTATTTTCAAAATTCTTAATAAGAGACAAAATATTAATATTAAATTTGCTAATGGCAGAGGAAAAAATAGTAAAGTAAGATTCAGAACTAGAATTTTTAAAAGATTGATTTAACCATCTGTAAATTTTATTATTGATTATGAGATTAAGGGTTCTAAGTTCCCCTAAAATCCTATTGTATCTACTGCTTGCAGTAGGTGATAATATTGTTTTTGACATTAGGATCGATCTTAAAAGCTTTAAGCTTGCTAATGATCCTACAGGTTCTCCAATTGTGGTTGGTTTTGTTACAGACAAGGCAGCTGATAGGTTTTCTACTATGCCGAGGTCTGGGTTTGGGGTTTTTCTTACTACAAGTGCAGTAAATGTTTGGAGTGGTTTATGGCTTATCCTGGGTTTCGGGTTTTTTTGCTTGCTTCCTTTTATAAATCTTTGGTTTGTAACCAGGTTTGGGTTGGTTAGGGCATTTCCTGCTGATATGGCCAAGAATGCCACACTTGAAGCAGATAACCTTAGCATCAAAGCTAATCAGGTTATCTTCATCGGAGGATGTCTCATTTATCATGTTTATAGAGCTATTGCCCTTAAGGTAAAGGATTGTCAAGAGCTATTGTCTTAAGCAGGTCAAGTTGCTCATTGATTTTGGCTAAAAGTTCTTCGTTATGATTGGTTTGTTGAAGAACAGGATTGGTAATGGGGCTTCCTACCTGGGTGGGAATACCTAAAGCATAAAGAGACCTAGATTGTTCTAAGATATTTCTGGGGTCTTTAGCAGGAATAACAGGAATATCCTGTTTTTTACCAATTAAATTTGATTGGAAAGGATAGACAATACCTTTCTTGATGGCATACCCATGAAACCAGTTAAAGAAAGGGATATTGCGTTTGGTATGGTTGAGAAATCTATAGAATTTCTCCTGGATTTTCTTACGTTTGTGCCCCTGGAAATGCAGAAAGAACCATTCTCTGTGAGGAGACCATTCCTCAGAATAGAATTATTTCTTAAGGGATTCCTTATCAATAATGAACTTAGATAACATCATAAGGCTCATTAGGGGAGGAATATGTGGGTGATTGGATAGATTTGTGTTCTTCCTCATCCTTTTGATGATAAGAAGTCTTTACAGGAGTAGTGGTTTCAAAACCCTGTAAATGGATTGTGGATCCGTCATGGGAGGTTCCAACCTCAAGTTTGGAGGGTTCTCTGGCTACTGAGAAGGATCTTCTGGAGAAGCTTCCTTTGGTCATAGCAGTTCTGAAGTCCTCTTCAGATTTGAGGGATCTGGGGATGGTGAAAGAGTTACTTCTATTGAAGACAAGATCAACCCTCCCAGATTGATATTGGATAACATCCTGGAACTCTGGTGTTAACCTAGGTGCTGTAGGGGCATCTTTATCTAGGGTCTAAGTCTCAGGAAGTGTTATATCACTCCATTGTATGGTTTTAGGAACCATAATATTAGCTTTACTATTATCAGTAAGAAACAACGTGGTTTCTCCTGATTTGTGACATTTGGTTTTGAGGAAGTTGGATTTGATAGAGTTCATGACTTTATACTGAACCCTATATATTAACGTAATGGGAACAGATCCATCCTTCATGTCATAACCATGACACTTAACATTGAGGAAAAGAACATCAAAGATGTTCTTGTCATCCAAACTTACAGTTAAATCCGGAAAACAATTAAAAAAATTGGCCCATGAATAAGGCTAGTTTCAACTGTTCCTAATAAGGAATCATGAAATTAATTGTGACGAGCATCTCTTAAGCAGAGTAGAACTGCTACGTTAAGAGATTCTCTAGTAAGAGGCTTCATGCCTACCTGGACACTTCCTATGTGTAGGTAGTTGAAGTTCTTAAATTTGTGATCTCTCATACTTTTTCAGAAAGAAGATGAAATTCTTCATCATCTTTACGAAGTATGATTTTTTGTTCGATAGTTCTGAGAATATAATCAGTTTTGGAAAAGAAGGATCCTTGTTTTTGGTAAAGATCCTTATGAGATATTTTTGGAATATCCCAATTATCCAAATCTTGAATAATATTTTCAAAACGGATTTCTTCTTTGAAAATTTTGTTTGATAAAGATTGGTTTGATTGATTCTCAATTAGAGAAAATGATGAAGACGAAGGTCTGTTAGAGTTACAGGAGAAACGTGAGGAAAATGCTTTAAACATAGTGAATAAGATAGTGCTTTGTTTTCCTCACCCATAAGTATCAACGCCTTCACTTGGCTTAATTAGAAATATAAGTATTAAATATGAAGTAGTAATTACCTTATGGGCATGCTGTGGAGTTAACCACGTCTTGTTCTATGATCAGTATAAGACCATCTTACTGGATATTAAAACATGGATAAAAGAATTATTTTCTAATTTATACTTCAGAATGGGATACCTTTATTCAGAAAGCAATATCTAAAGTAAATACAAATATATATCAAATTTGAACTATCAATTATATTCTAAATTATATATTGTATTTAAATCTGTCTGTTATATGATCAATAATAAAGGATTTTTCGCAAAATTTCTTCTTTCAAACCAAGGATAATTAAGAATATTTATCTCACTGGGTGGTATTTCTGCTACCCTTCCACAACTGGGCCTTACGCACTTACATACCATTCGGCATTAACGAGATTTCCAGATATTCTTACAAGATCCTTTTAAGGTTAAAGAGATAATGAAATAATTTGAAAAAGAGCTTTAACCATTTTTGATCATAAACATTAATAAATAAATTTACAAAATATAACAGAGATATATAAATAGTATTTCAAAGTAAATATATAGCAGAATACTCTGTCAAATTGATTTAAGAACAAAAGTAAATCCTGCAAGGTATAAACATAGATGAATAATTTTCTCATACAATTACCATTATGTTTATTAGTTATAAAATAGTAGACTAATTGACCATAGGATTATTCCGATGAACGAAATAAATACAGCAGTGAAACTGCCCTTGCCTGACGCCTGTATTGACGTACGTATTGGCTCTTTAGCAATGGTCAAAGAGTACACTATAGTATAACTCTTAGTATATATATTAATTTTAGAATTAATATCCATAATTAGCACTTATATGATTATGAACAAATTAAAAGTAATTGCAAAGCATAACTCAGATAAGTAACCAACAGTTCAAAGTTAATATCTACATTCCTACTTCCACCATCTGGCTCTAATACCAAGAGGGGATCGGAATCAGAAGATAAATTAAATTAAAGAGACAGAGGGGAAGAAGGTAGCATACGGAATGCAACAATAAATAAATAAAGAGTGCAGAAAACTAAAACATAAATAACATAGATTTAGGAGGCAGAGCCTTCCATAAGAGACAGTGAACTGTCTATGAGTTACAGATTGAAGATTGAAGATCAGAGATAGAAGAAGAAGATTGAAGAAGTGGAAGAAGTAGGCTTACAAGCTCTGACTTCTCACTAAACTAGAGGGAGAAAATAAATTGAAGAGTGAATTCGAGCGTCCTTCTAACAATAGCCTAGGCACGCATTTATAGAAACAGATTGAAATAGTAACCGGTTACTAACCGGTATCAACGGTAAATGACTACTAAACAGAATCCTATGCTAGATGACTTGAACTGTGCGCTTGGGTGACCGGCACTGTGCACTGATTGATTTGAACTGTTTGGAATCCAAGGATTTATGACTTGGACTATTTGGTATCCGATGATTTCCCACTGGAACTGGTAAGGCTTTGGCAGTTGGCGCAAGGGGAGACAAGGGTAGGTCCCATATTTTTGCCATGATTGAAGCTTTTGACCAAGTGGGGAGCAAAGGGGAAGAATCTCCATGATGAATGTTTGTGCGCTTTTGACCAAGGAATGCAGAAGCAAGGCAACGGCCATAATTCTGAAAAGAGAGGTTAGTAAAAATAATTAATTTTTAGAACAGTTTTTCGTGCCATTGCTGTCACTACGATCACCATGTTCAAGGGTGTTGGAACAGTTTTTCATACCCTTATCGGTATTACTATCACCATATTCCAGGGTGTTGGGGGAACAGTTTTTCATACCGGTATTGGCACTACGATTACCATGATCCAGGGTAGATGAGCAGTTTTTCTCACTTAGGGTGATACAATTGTCTTACTCAAGGACAAGTTTAAATATTTATTTTTGAAAGGAAGATTACTCAATTATTTCCCTGAAGATATTCACGGGTGAGATAGTCAGGCAGAGCATTGTCAGAACCTTTAAGATATTCGATATCAAAGTCAAAAATACTTAAAATTGCTTGCCATCTGGCAAAAATATGTTTAGATGCAAGATTTTTAACATCCTTTTGTAAGATATCTTTTGCAGATTTGCAATCAATACGAATAAGAAATTTTTGATTTAGTAAATCAGATTTAAATTTTGAAATAGATAAAACAATTGCCAATACTTCTTTTTTGACAGTGGAATAATTCTGCTGAGCAGGGTTCCAATGTTTGGAGGTAAAGGCAATGACTTGTTCTTTTCCAGAAATCTTTTGTTTTAAAATAGCGCCATAACCGATGTCAGAAGCATCTGTTTCAACGATTTTAAAAGCCTCTGGATTGGGGAGGTAAAAACAAGGAAGTTCCTTAACCTGGGTTTTGATTTGTTTGACAACATTGGTATGAACATCTGTCCAGGGAGGAGGGTCTTTTTTAAGACGATCATGGAGGGGTTTGATGAGGTTGCTAATGGCTCTAAGCTAAAAATCAATTACAAACTGTCTTCAGCTGTTATTAAAAATAAAAATTTCAAAATTAATACCTCTTTTCTTCTGGTTAAAGATTTGAAAAATCAAGTGATTTTAGGGACTCCCTTCATAAGATCACTCTTCCCTTTTCAAATTACTGAGAAAGGTATAATAGCCCAACATTTAGGACAACCAATTATTTTTAAGTTTTTAAAAAAATCTTTTATTAGAAACTTAAACCCAATTTCTTATAAAGAAAATCAAATTAATTTTCTGAAAGATGAAATCTCTTTCAGGAATATTGACCATCAGTTGCTTAACCGGGATAATCAGCTCAAAATCAAAGGTCTCCTAGGACAAATCCAATCTACTATTTGCTCTGACCTACCCAATGCTTTATGGGAAAGGAAGCATCATATAGTTGAACTTCCTTATGAAAAGGATTTTCAGGATAGGCAAATCCCCACCAAAGCTAGACCAATTCAAATGAATCAGGATCTTCTTTTGGTTTGTCAAAAGGAAGTTAATGATCATTTAAAAAAGGGTCATATTCGCAAGAGTAAAAGCCCTTAGTCTTGTTCTGCCTTTTACGTCAATAAATAGGCTGAGATAGAAACGGGAACTCCCAGACTTGTTATCAATTACAAACCTCTCAATCAAGCCCTTTGCTGGATTAGGTATCCTATTCCAAATAAGAAAGATCTCCTTAAGAGACTTCATGATGCTAAGATCTTTTCTAAATTTGACATGAAATCTGATTTTTGGCAAATTCAAATAAAAGAAGAGGACAAGTATAAAACTGCTTTCACTGTCCCTTTTGGTCAATATGAATGGAACTTTATCCCATTCGGCTTAAAGAACGCTCCTTCTGAATTCCAGAGGATCATGAATGATGTTTTCAATGATTATGCAAAATTTGCAATTGTCTATATTGACGACGTGCTAATTTATTCCCAATCCTTTGATCAACACCTCAAACACATCAACACCTTTATTTCTATTATCAAAAGAAACGGTCTTGCTGTCTCCAAAACAAAGCTTAGTTTGTTCCAAACAAAGATCAGGTTTCTTGGTCACAATATTCACCAAGGAACCATCATTCCTATCAATAGGGCTATCGAGTTCTCTGATAAATTTCCCAATCAAATTATTGACAAAACTCAATTACAAAGATTTCTAGGTTGCCTCAATTTTGTTTCAGATTTCTTTCCACAACTTAGCAACCTCATCAAACCCCTCCATGACCGTCTTAAAAAAGACTCTCCTCCCTGGACAGATGTTCATACCAATGTTGTCAAACAAATCAAAACCCAGGTTAAGGAACTTCCTTGTCTTTACCTCCCCAATCCAGAGGCTTTTAAAATCGTTGAAACTGATGCTTCTGACATCGGTTATGGGGGTATTTTAAAACAAAAGATTTCTGGAAAAGAACAAGTCATCGCCTTTACCTCCAAACATTGAAACCCTGCTCAGCAGAATTATTCCACTGTCAAAAAAGAAGTATTGGCAATTGTTTTATCTATTTCAAAATTTCAATCTGATTTACTAAATCAAAAATTTCTTGTTCATATTGATCGCAAATCTGCAAAAGATATCTTACAAAAGGATGTTAAAAATCTTGCATCTAAACATATTTTTGCCAGATAGCAAGCAATTTTAAGTATTTTTGACTTTGATATCGAATATCTTAAAGGTTCTGACAATGCTCTCCCTGACTATCTCACCCGTGAATATCTTCAGGGAAATAATTGAGTAATCTTCCTTTCAAAAATAAATTTTAAAAAATGTCCTTAAGCAAGACAATTGCACCATCTTTGATGGGAAAATTGCTCTAACACCCTGGATCATGGTGATAGTAGTACCAGCAATGGTATGAAAAACTGTTCATCCACCCTCGAACATGGTGATAGTAGTACCAGCAATGGTATGAAAAACTGTTCATCCACCCTTGAACATGGTGATCGTAGTGTCAGTAATGACACGAAAAACTGTTCAATTATTATTTTACTAACCAATTATTGTTTCTTGTTTACGTGGCTCCCCTTAGTCAAAGGCACAACATTCATGGCAGACAAGTGGAATATACTTTCATCATATCATGCCATAGTGACCCTGCTTTTGTCCCCCACTAAGCAAAAGGCAGCAATCAAGGATCTGCTTTTCCTTCAATCATGCCACTAATCAAGGCTCTCCTCAATCTTGCGGTACAGTTGTTTACCGCGATTTTTGGTAAACACCGCTAGTTACACGTGTGTGTGTTGCTTGCGAGACCAACTAGAAACATCTCAGAACATTTGTGGTAAGTTTTTTACTAATGTTTGCGGTTTGTTATGAAAAAGGGTGATGATAGTCGTTTTTTAATGAAAGAAAATGATAATGAAATGAACAAGTGTTTAAGAAAAGAAATACAGAAATATAATGAATTGCAGTAAAGTGCAGGAAGTGTAAATGAAGAAAAGAAGATTAAAAGCAGTAGATTGCAGGAAATCGCAAAGAAGAACAAGTAAACTGCAGAATTCTTTTAAAGGAATGGTAAATACATTGCTGAATTTAAAGGATTGATACACAGATCACATACATTGTTCGTACTTGACTCGTTTTCTCTAACGCGGAAGTATGAGTGTTTTTCTGAACTTTGTATAAAATGAATTGCGACCTTATTCTTAACGGGAGAACTACTATTTATAATAAAAATAAAACTCTAACCGCTCAGCGGTTTTCTAAAATAGAATAACTGCTAGTTCGACAAGTTAACTGCTTCAACCTTCGACATACTCTTTGACTTAGCTTGTTGCTCGAGTAACATTCTTCTTTCTGTCGAAATATTGGCCTTAGCTCCCCAAATTTCACTAAGTTAGGAACTTAGCTGATCTCTCTTTGCTATCACTTCCTGGTGTCGAAATATGATCCTTCTCTTTGAATTTGCTAAGTCAAACCTTGTTGACTGCATCTAATTTTAGCCTGTCGAAAATGCAGGCTAACAAATTGCCCCCCAAAAAGACATTTTCGACTGAGTTCTTGAATGAAGACAGAAAATGACTTTTTGAATTTTTCGACTAACCCGTGAGTCTTTACGATATCTTTAAATATCTTCTCTCAGCATATGAGAGGACGTTTCTGTGCACACTCTGCGCACACGCACAGTTATGATGTCGCTTTCTTTCAATGAAAGCACGCCACGTGTAAAAAGCACCTGTTCAAAATTTCACGACCCCACGTTTTCCCACCAACGTCATGAGTACTTGGATTTCTTTTCTTTTTAAATTAATTTATTGTGGCCAATACCTGCTATAAAAGCAACAGCGCCCTTCCATTGTTCTTTTTTCAGAAACCTTCATCTTCTTCTTCTCTGCGAACCTCCATTAAATTTCCTTCTACGAGTACTGTTTTTCCTCCTCCTTCTTTACTTCGCGAAGAAACAAACACTACGAAACACCTTACTTTTCCACTCGCTTTCTGTTTCTGATAAAGGCGTCTTCTTCCACCATTAAACCTCGCATTATAACTTCTGAGAAGAAAACACTCATCTCTGAACCTGCTTTAACCTTGGAGGAAACACAAATTTATCGATCTCGGGTACTTATCCCCTCATCTCCGCCTTTAAAACATGCATTTTTAGGTCCCCTTCCTCTTGCTGGTGACGATTCATCTAAGATTAGAGAGGTTTTCCCTAGTTACCATAGACATAGCCCTAGGATCTTCAGTGAGGGTCCACACGTGATGGATTTCATGGGTAACCCAAATAGGGTTTTCAGATCTTCTCCACCAACTGAAAAGATTACACCCTATATCGTCTGGCTTAACAAAATCGAGTCGAAGAAAGGAGATGTTTGGAAGGATCAGGGAATCTTCGACCTGATTCAAATCTCAAGATATGGGTCTAAGTATCAAAGCCCAATGCTTATTGCAGCTTCTGCATTTTTGAGAGCTTACTACTAATAGCCTTCATTTAAAATGTGGCGTGCTTGCCCCACTTTACTTGACGTGGCTGCCAAAACAGGTTTGAAGCCATTAGGGGAGATTTTCGACCCTGCTACCACTGGTACTGATCATGTATTTGACTTCAAAAAGGCTACTTTCAAAGGGTATGTGGAGGACCATCACATCACTACCTCTGAGGATGTATCTGATGAAGAGCACATTGCTTTTCTCACTTTCTGGTTATCCTTTTATCTATTTTGCTCTTCGTCACTTCAAGTGGCTAAGATGTACATTTCTCTGGCCATTCAATTACATGAGTGTCGAAACATAAACTTGGCCAATCTTATTTTAGGGTCTCTTTTCGACAGCCTGAGACAAGGAGTGATTGGTCTGAAAGCACTTAAACCAGGAGGAAAATACTTGGTCTCTGGACCAATTTGACTGTTTCAATTGTGGCTCCTTGCCACTTTTGATTCGAAATTAACAATGTACATTCCTGATGACTGCCTTGATCTGGTCTCTAACAGAGGGGTCGAAGGTGAATGACTTGCTTTGTTAAAGCCTAAGCAAATAGGAGTGTCTGTCGAAGATCTTTTTGCACAAGCTTTCGACATGATTTTTAATTGCATGGAATTTGTTCCTTCCATGGCACCCTTTGCTGGAAGGACTTATGGACCAACTTGGTTCATTAGAGAGTTTCCTGCTACTAATCCTGTCGAAGAGGAGGAAACCAACCAAATTTGGGAGGCCTTTTTAACTTCTAAATTGTTATCATCTCGAGTCTCTCTTGGGAAATCATCATCCCTACTTCGACCTAGCCCTTTCTTCAGGTCTAAGAGGGAACTGCTGATTCCCGAGAGTGAAGAGAAATGGATAGATCGCCTCAACAGTTTTCCTGAGGATTCTTTTCATCTTTCTCCTATCCCTTTTGAACCGAACTTCTCTTGTACCCACGGATTTTCTCAGTGGTGGACGGAGTATCTCACCAGGAAGTTTACTGGTGTTGAAGAGGCTGCTCTACTGGCTAAACAAATATCGGCTTTTCCCTCTTCGCAGAAAAAGAAGATCAAGTCGAAAGGCACGCATATTCAAGAGATTCAGGCATTCAAATTTTTTTTTTAAAACTGTGTATGACCCAAATAAACTTAGTCGAACTGTTTCTCAAGCTGCCAAAGTTTTCAAACAAAAAGTTACTGACAAGATTCCAACAATGGTTTTCCCATCTTATGTAACTGATAAGTACTTTTTTGCTTTAAAACACAATAAACTTAGATTTCCGCTTTTGCCCACCAGTAAATTGGCTTTGGCATTTCGACCACCATTTCCACCATGGTTTTTCTGTGGTTCGATGAGGGCAATTTACAATTTTCTTTCGAATAGAACAGCTGAGAAAGTAGTTCGACTAAGTATACCTTACACACATTTGAGGGTCATCTTCATTTGGATATTCGACATGTTCGAGTCAAATCCATTATGAGAGAAGGTGATATATCAAACTCTTAGAAGAATTTATTTTCCCTTTTGTGCATATTTTGTATTAATACTTGTTTGTCGAATATTTGCAGCTGTCGCTATTACTTCAGATTCGACAGATGAAGTCAAAGCACCAAAGGCGAAGAGGAAGGTAGTTGAAGCTTCGTCGAAGAAATACATATCCCTCCCAATAGAGAAAAAAGTAAATATCTATACATTTTCTCTTTGCATCATCATTATGCTCTTTGACTGATTAGCTCTCTATTTTGCAGAGTCGAAAAAGAACAAGTAGCTCCCTAACTTCCAATCCAAAGAAGGGAAAGAAGGCTAAACCACTAGTTATGAGTGACTCAGAGGTCGAAACTCTCAAATTCTTGCCTATTTATGTTTATTCTCTTTTTTTTGCTTATGCTTACATGAGCGTTGCATTTTCAGCCTGAGGAGGAACCACTAACCAGGACTAAGCCTACTAAGGTTCAAGCTCCTGAAGTAGAGAGAGAGAAAAACAAAAATTTCTCAAGATGTCTCCAAAGCTATTTCTCACCAAACCTCTGCCGAAAGACAGCAAAAAGAAGAGAAACGTGAAACGAAAGAACAAACCGCAATCATTTCAGAGAAGGCTCCAAGAAGGCTTATCAAGAAAATTAAGAGTGCACACTCTTTAGTCGAAAACATCAGACCTAAGGTGATTGATTGAAACTTGTATCTTTTTCGAAGATTTTATTTATCTGTGGTAATACTCACTTTGCTTCATTTTCAGAGAACTGAAACTGTTAACCTTGAAATCCCAACAAGGCAGGTTACGCCTACCTCCACTCACCCCCCTTCAAAGATACTTGTTGCTGGAGAAGGTGTCGAAGGAGAAGATTTGAATCAGCAAACACTTGTTGTCGAGGCTACACTGCTGGTCGAAACAACTCCTATTGCTGAAACTGCAAAGGTAGTTTCTGATCATGGCCCAGAGCATGCTGCTATGGATGTCGATGAAAGCCCTGATGCTGGCCAAAGTGGGGCTGAGATCAGCATATCTTCTTCTCCAAACATGGAAGAGCAAGAGTGTAGTGAAGATGGTAACGAGGCCGATCAAGAGGAACAAGAGAAAGAAGGGAATGGTGAATCTCCTGAGGTAGCCAACCCTCCTTGCTCTGGGGTTTCGACACAACATACCAAAATTAGCCCAGAGGAATTGTCAACTTTGAAGAATAAAAATCCTCTTGAAGCTTTTAAATTGATGGTGAGTGGTTTGTCTTCGACAGATGATAAGCCAAGCGCTTCGACTGCCCCTGTCAGTGGTAACTCAGAGGACTCCAAAAAGGATCTAAATCAAGAACTTCGAGCAATCCTCTTTGAGGTAGATCTATTCACGGCTATCGAAGAAGATCATTCACTCACCTTCAAAATTAAGGCCTTGCTCAATGGGTTAAACACTTCAAGCTCAAGCGAATCTCTCTTGGGCTTCATTATTGAGTTTGAGCCTTTCTTAGAACAAATCTCGAAAGATATTCAGCGAAAAAAGAGCCTCATTGTGAAAAGGGAGGGTGACACTAAACTTTTGCAAGAAGAAAGTGCAGCAGTCGAAGCATCTGAAGCCAAAATGTCGACTCTGGAAGTTAATGAGAGGCGGAAATCTAAGTTTACTGTGTTTTAAAGCAAAAAAGTACTTATCAGTTACATAAGATGGGAAAACCATTGTTGGAATCTTGTCAGTAACTTTTTGTTTGAAAACTTTGGCAGCTTGAGAAACAGTTCGACTAAGTTTATTTGGGTCATACACAGTTTCAAAAAAAAATTGGAATGCCTGAATCTCTTGAATATGCGTACCTTTTGACTTGATCTTCTTTTTCTGCTGAGCGGTTAGAGTTTTATTTTTATTATAAATAGTAGTTCTCTCGTTGAGAATAAGGTCGCAATTCATTTTATACAAAGTTCAGAAAAACACTCATACTTCCACGTTAGAGAAAACGAGTCAAGTACGAACAATGTATGTGATCTGTGTACCAATCCTTTAAATTCAGCAATGTATTTACTATTCCTTTAAAAGAATTTTGCAGTTTACTTGTTCTTCTTTACGAATTCCTGCAATCTACTGCTTTTAATCTTCTTTTCTTCATTTACACTTTCTGCACTTTACTGCAATTCATTATATTTCTGCATTTCTTTTCTTAAACACTTGTTCATTTCATTATCGTTTTCTTTCATTAAAAAACGACTATCATCACCCTTTTTCATAACAAACCGCAAACATTAGTAAAAAAATACCACAAATGTTCTAAGATGTTTCTAATTGGTCTCGCAAGCAACACACACGTGTAACTAGCGGTGTTTACCAAAAATCGCGGTAAACAGTCCAAGTCAGAAGACATTGAATGCCAAACAGTACAGGTCAACAGTGCACAGTACAGGTCACTTAAGTGCACAGTACAAGTCATCAATCTTAGGATTCCAAACAGTAGTCATTTACTATTCTTTCCGGTTAGTAGCCGGTTATTATTGAATCTTTCAATTATATAAGCGTGCTTAGGCTATTGTTAGAAACACGCTCGAATTCACTCTTCAATTTATTTTCTCCCTCTAGTTTAGTGAGAAGTCAGAGCTTGTAAGCCTACTTCTTCCACTTCTTCAATCTTCTTCTTCTATCTCTGATCTTCAATCTTCAATCTGTAACTCATAGACAGTTCACTGTCTCTTATGGAAGGCTCTGCCTCCTAAATCTATGTTATTTATGCTTTAGTTTTCTGCACTCTTTATTTATTTATTGTTGCATTCCGTATGCTATCTTCTTCCCCTCTGTCTCTTTAATTTATTTTATCTTCTGATTCCGATCCCCTCTTGGTATCAAAATTGTCTTTAATATAGAAAGGAAACCCCAATATAACCTCCACAATGCTTCTCATGAATTATCTCTATTATAATATTTAATTAAAATTTCACTAAAATGAATCTTTAATTTTAATGAAAGACTATAAAAACAAAGTTTCAAAAGAATATGTGAAAAAACTCTAAAGAAGATGGTTTTCGAGAACAAAAGTTTTCAAAAGAATATGTGAAAAAACTCATGTTGAAAAGACTATAAAAACAATGTTTCTAAACTTATTTATCAAAAACCTAGTCTAGGTATAGTGCTTACAAAAGTAAACTTCTCAAAATTAAAAAAAAATTGAAAAGGATGTAAGAACAATTTTTTTGAGAAAAGAAGTTAATTCAAGAACGCTGGGTAACAAATTCTTGAAAATCTAAACCACAAAATAGAAGAATTTGGTTACCTCTTTGGAGCATAACATATGTGAAGAAGTAGTCTTTCACCCCAATCAACATCCAAAAGCGGTGCTGCTTCAGCTCCGTGACCCAAAAGCTAAAGGAACAGCTTTCAATTCAATGTGGGCACTTTTTTCTAAATGTCTTTCTAATGCTTCTAACAACATGCATTTCTATTTGAAAACAAAAATGTCTTTCTAATGCTTTTTACTCGCAATTTTTTCTAAATGATACTAGATTATCTGCTAGATCTGTATGTCACCCGGCCTATTCTAACTTCCTTTGAGCTTCACTCTTGAATAATTACATTAAAAAAAAAATTAGTGGGAGATGATAGCACAACTTACGCAAAAATGATCAAGTATGCTACAACAACTGCTTCATGGAATGACTAAATCAGGAAATGAAAATATACCTCATTGTTAGAAGCTATATCTCCTCCACTTCCTTGAACAGGACTCAGAGCAAGATGGTCCCGGCGTGTTATTTTACTGTTATGTTCATTTAGGTCCAATTATAAATCCTGTCAGTGTCACCATGAGAATTGACAAATAAAGCAAAGAATGAGACTAAACACTCAAATCATGCTAAGATAGGATTAAACTACAAAATCATGATGTTTCCTTCTTTATTTTAAGTGAAGAAATCTCCTGCTATCATGTAGTTAGATGACTTATAATCATTGTAGGATCATTTGAGATTTATTTTTCTATAACTGTTTGTCGAAAAGTTTATCCAAGCAAGCTCACGGTAAAGCATTGCTATGCTAAAACAAATTTAAAGATAAATTGAACTTCAGTATGATGGTTGTTTCCTAAAGAAAAATTTGTTAGAAAAAATAGCAAAGATTATGCCACCTGAAAGCTGATCAGAACCATTAAAAACATAGAATAGTGCACACCCCTTATGAGGACCCAGATTCATGTCAATCACCAAAACATTGTGTTAGGCCACCAACCTAACGTTCGCTAGCTAATTAGGAATTGGGATAGAGCAAAGAATAAGAGAAGGGATGAAAATGGGATATTATTGATATGGTGTGAAATGAAGCCGGAATCAGGCCTCACCCGGTCACGAACTACTAAACTTTAGTATGATCAAAAGATATCTCAAAGGGGGGGTGGGGGGTGGAAGCCTTTATTTATAGGCTTCCAATACAATGGGATAGAAGGGAATGGTTTAACCAATTAATAACTACCCACCTACTTATAACCAACTCCCCCTAACAAATTGTAACAACCCGCTATAACTAATAACAACTAGATATAACTAATTATAACAACTAACCATAAGGGACCTATTATTACTTCCCCCTTGGACATTCACCTTGTCCTCAAGGTGATTAAGAAGAGAATACAATCAGCACCACAAATCCAAGAGAAACTTATGTTGATAAACAGATTACAGTGGCTGTCTTGTTCAAAGAGAAATAAACTCAGTATAGTTACCGCACCCCCTTTTTCTTGGGACACCCCCCAGTTGTTAGAATGATGGGCACCTTCACTATTAATGATTTGGGCCTGACCCATTGTGTGAGTAACATGATCCACCACCCTCAGACCCCAATCAGACCTATCCAAGGCACACCAGCTCAACGGATCACGCCCATTACCAACAACGACAATTACCAATTTTGTCCCGTTTTGCACACTACGCTCTTCCACCTTCACCAACGACAACCTCCTCAACTTCGGACAACCTTGTGTGGCCACGGCGGCAGTGACCAACTGCGAAAACAGGTGCGGTGGTGACACGCCGCAAATCCATGGCACCACTCCTTTCTTCTCCACCAATGGTGCTGTGCTAGGAACGTTTGAAGAGGCCAACATCTGAAATCGCACGCAAATCCAGCAAGTTCGCATGGACGGTGAAGAACGACTCTGTGACCGAGTCAACGATGATGATGCGCGCCCACAGAATAGCAACGACGCGACGTCTCTATTTTGTGCATTCGGGTCGGATCCTACCCGACTTACATTTGGGAATTCCGTGTCGTTCCTTATTCGTACATGGGTCGGGTTACGTATACGTCGTTCTTGTGTGCTCTGTATTTGAATTTTGCCCCACGAATCTTGGGCTTGATCCACTCGATTTTGGACCAGACCCATTTGGTTTCGGATAGTGCATTCCCAAACGCAATTGACTTCAAGCAAATCGTCACCTCCTTTCTTTCTCATCAGCAGCGACGCTGCGCTCGGAGCACTGTCCAGCGGTTCTAGCTCCGGCGGCCTTGAGGTGGTCGGTGATCCTTCCCCGATTGCCTTCATCTTCCATTTTACCCTTCCTTTAGCTTCACTGTTTTTTGACCTTGGTGGTTTTGGGTGCTTGTTTCTAACCCAATCTTGACAAGAAGAACCTATTTCTACTTCCGTGAAGAAGCTTGACCTTGGCATTCTGACTGTTCTGGCAGATGCAAATTTCTTCTATTTTCGTTTATTCAACGCGGCCCTTCTATTGATGATGCCTCAACCTATAGAGAACCGATGGTAGTGTTCCTTTCGAACCCCCGGAGGGCTCTTGTGGAGCTCAATCCCCTTTCGTTCGCTTGGCTGCTCCTTCTCCGTCAACGTGCGATGACTCTTTTTCTTGATTGCGATTCTTGAATCTTTGGTTGCTCGGCTTCTTCTCCACCTTACCGTGATGCCTCTCATCTTAAGTGCCAAACTAACATTCTGCTTGGACCATATTTGATCCTTGCAATATTCAGTTTCCACCTTTGATTCCTTGCTTCTTGATGAAAGTGTGGATGCGCCGTGTTTCTTGGAATTCAGACTTAAAGACTCTTCTTTTTCCACATTTTCTTCCTCAACATCTTGGAGATACCTACCGAATTCTGGTTTGAATTCGATAAGCAGGTCCTTCACAAACTTCAAGAACTCAACATTACGATTGACTTTTCTCCAAGAAACGAACCAATCACGAGCTTCGCCATTAAGTCCCAAATCAACGAATGTCAGCCAACTTTTCTCCGGTAACCTTGTAGATTCCAGGTATTCACGAACTTGGATCAGCCACCAATACGCATCGCCACTACCATCAAATCTTGGCATCCCCATGGTTGTTCCCGGAATCGACTTGCTTTGATCCGGTAGCGCTGGCTTCCCTCGAACAACCCGGTAGCGCAGTGTTTACAGAAAAAAAAGTTGACAAAAAACGCGTCAGAAAAAGCTGTTGGACGCAGATAGGCGCTGACGCACACCGGGAAAACATTGGACAGTTTTTTACAAACATAGAGTGACACGCACATTATGATTTTATTGCTGATGCAGTCACAAAATTCATTAATAAGTAAAAAAAGCTAGGGAACATAGAATTCAATAATTGCCCAAAACGTGGGAATGAGGGCAATTGCTTTTACTGCTTAGAATTTGTTTTGTCGTCAAACTCTTAGGTCCTAGCCGTGGATTCGGCCAGAGGTTTGGACAGTTTTTTGATTCTTCTGTTCTTCAAGCAATTGCGCCAATGAGGGAACTCTGCTCCTTGACTGTGGGTATCATGACTCCTCTAGAAATGGTCAGGTTAAGTGAATGGGACACGAGGGTTGGATTATTCTACTGGCGGATGCATACAAATAAAGATAAAGTGTGATAAAAGAAGATAAATGAAATAAACGTAGAGTTTTTGATTGATTGTGTGGGTTCTGTACAATTACTCTTCTCTTATTTATATACATAGGCCCTCGTCAGCCACTACTATAGCCAACATTTTCCTACCGTTGAATTAGTCTAAGATCAACGATCATCATCGTTCCTGAGCCCTAAAGAGGCGGAGTAACCACCCACGATTTCACTAGCACAGTTAATGGGGGTGAACTCCCTCGCTCCGCTTTTCATGGTCTCGCTCCTTCGCTTGATCTTTCAACCGCTCCCACGTTCTATCTTTGTGCTTCCTCTTACTTACCTTCCAAGCAAGCCTGTCTTACCTCGGCCACTAGGTTTACTCGGCTAGCCTTTGTCCTCGGACAGTAACTTAGGCACCCGAGCCTACCCTGGTCGTGGCACTCTATAGGCTGAGGCTTTACTCTCCCTCGGCTTGGCTCGTTGCTCATCGAGTTGACCTTTTCCTCGGGGAGTTGTCTTGTGGTATGCCCCGAGGGCTTCTCTTGAGTTCTCTTCTCTGGCATTTATCTCTTAGTTTTTAGTCTAGTGGCCTGCCTCAGCACTCCAATTCTATTCCCTTTTTCATTCAGCCCTCGGCCAACGACTTAGTTATTTTTGGGTGTTAAAAATTGCCCCCTTTTTGTGCTGTCGTATGGCCGCGAGGATGTGACTGATAGTGCAAAAAACCCTTGATATGACGTTTTGAAGCGACTAGTCTCCCGTTAGACGACACTTGGTGTTTCCCCTTGCGCGGGATAATAGGGCGGCGCAACGGTTCCCAATGTTTGCGAAAAACATAAATAGCTACAGCCACGCATGACTGTTCACTCTTCTTGAAAACGTTTCACTCTCCTTCGTTGGTTTCTTCCTTTACGAACCAAAACCCTTTTTTTTCCATTACTATCACCATTTCTTTCCACTATGTCTTCAAACTCAGACTCTCAAAATCGTGTACATAGTTATGGCGGAGATGACAGTCAACCGAGTTCTTCCTCCTCTGGTCCATCTTTGACGAGTCCTTCCTCTGAAGTCTCTCCATAAGACGTCCTTGTTGCTGTCTCAGGCGGCGTCACAGTGCGTCCAACCACCTCCGCAGTTCGTGAAGGTTTTGACACCTTTAAACAAATCTTCAACGCTTCGTCTTGTCCCGGCATACCATTCACCCAAGATTGGTTCACCGTTGACGCCAAGGTATCGGAAACCAGGGGTTGGGCCAAACCTACCGATGACTACGGCGCCTGGTTCAACAGGATGTACCTATCAAGAAAGATGCTTGGAGAGCATGGGGCATTCGTGACATGGTCGCTCTCTCCACCTTCGCCATTCCCTATAATTTTGACATTATTTTTCCTCTCTTGGGCTTCTGGTCTTCCACCTTCAATACTTTTATGTTCCCATGGGGTATGGTCACCTCCACCATTCTAGACGTGACCGCCATTATTGGCTTACCTGCATTTGGCCGATGTGTCCACCCTGCAAGACTGCCTAGGAATGTGAACTTAGGCCATGTCCATCCTGGAGGGGTCTACTCGAAATTCCTGATCGCGAATTCCACGTCTGACGCCGATATTACCGAAGAGGAGCACACTACTTTCCCACGTATTTCTTCTGTAGGTTCTTTTATGGCACCGCCTCTGCCGGTATCGTTTAAGAATTGCAACCCTTCGTCGCCATGATGACCAGTGGGCAAGTATATGCCTGGGCTCCCTACTTCCTCGGCGAGCTCTATCGGGGCATCTAGGTCATGCTCAACCAAATTAGGGATTATGACCGAGTCTCTAAGATTCAAGGTGCTATGTGGTTCCTTCAGTTGTGCGCTACCCTCTACTTCCCTCACATTCTTTCGGTTGGACTGACTATCCCCAAGTCGCCAACCAATAAATGTCTAGGTCCTCAACTCTCGGCCACCCCCTGCCATCAGCTGACTGCGGCTCAATTCATGAAGGAGCTTTTGAAGATGACTGCAACTGAGATGACGTGTTGTCCCGTGCCGGACAAGAGGTATAGTCCTACCTGGATTTTTGCTCCTCAAAGAAGGGAAGACTAGCTCTCTCTCTCTCACGGAGCGCATTACTGCTCGTGGCTACTGGCGGTCTGCTCTGGTGGCCAGGGACCTGCCGATTGGCTACCTCGCTACCTCTCGTTAGAGCAGGGCTCTTGCAGAGTACTATTATCCCAACTTTGTCTGCAAACAATTTGGGTTGATGCAGCATGTCCCCCTGCCTTATCAAGCCTTGAATGATTCCCACCGTCGGGAGGGTTTATCTGATGGTCACTGGCGGTTACTAAAAGGTCACCGAGAGTGTGTGGGCACACTACGAGGTGTGTCCGGGGGAGACCAGTGCCTTTACCAATTGGTGGCTCGGCGTTAAAGACCCAGTCTTCCCTCAGGCACTTGGTGATTATATCTCCAAGTATCATGACCATCCTCGCACAATTCCATCTCCTTCTGTAGCACCAGCCAGTACCAGCACTGCTCCTTCTGTTATTGATAAGACACCTAGGGCCGCGACTTCCGCTCGACGACCATCTACTCGGTCTCATCCAGCCACTGGTACGTTTTCTGCTTCTCCTAGTGTATTCATTGTTTACTCCCCTACTTTTCTCCTTTCTAAATCCTCGTCTCCCTTCCAATTGCAGGGCCTTCTACTGATCGCAATGTGGAAGATGATGATGATGATGGCTGATAACTCTATTTTATATAGAGTTATTCATACAATCAAGCTTGAGTTATTGCTTATTTTCAAGAACATTTATATATATTTATAGCTTATTTATCAAGGAACAGCATTCTAAATATTCAAATGGATAAAGGGCAATGATCTAGGCAAAATGCACACATCTTGTTAGGTTTGATGTTTTTGTTCAGTGCAGCTACTGCAGGAGTGGAAACACTGCCAACATCAGGAGTGGAAACACTAGGAGTGGAAACACTGCCAACACTTGCTAAAATTCTGCAGTTTATACCAAAACATCCAAAGACCATTTCAATGCTTCCACACTTGATTAGTGACGTCATGCCTAGTCACCTGGAGCTGAGCCACTTGCTGAAGTCGGCGATACACATAAAAATCAAGTTGCAAGACTCAAACTTATCTAAAAGACATGTGGCACTTCTCCAATGGACCTCATCTTTTGTTATACATGCAAGCGACCAAACCTGTGCAGCTTGCTTGATTGGTTGTCAACAAATTAACCATGTTCGGTCTCCTCAGCTGATCTTTCACGCCAAAGGAAACCCCTTGCAAGAGGAAAGCTTTCAAGCCTATAAATAGATATCATATCTTCACAAGAAAAGAATCCTATCTTCTATCATCTTTCACATCTTTAAATCCTTTATCTTTTCACTTAGTTTAGGTTTAGTTTATTTTCATTTCAAGTTTCTAAGGAGAGGAAGGTGAGGAAGTGCTTGAAAACCATTCCCTTCACTTCTACTTTGAAGAAATTCGTGTAAGAAATCTTTATTGTACTTCAACTTGGGAACTTAATGCAAAAGATCTTCTATTCAAGTAATCTCTACTCTTTTAAGTTCTTTTGCTTTATTATTCATTTACTTATGTTCTTTGCACATTCTTTGCTTTATAACATGAGTAACATGAGCTAAATTCCCTTAAGTTGAGATGTTCTAACCTTGTAATGAACTTCTAAATATGTTATTATGGTTTATGTAGTGTAAACACTTTAAACTCTTGCATAACACTTCTTTCAACTTATTCTGGAATTGATCACTTTAGAATAGGTAAAACTTGTAGCAGCAGACATGGGCTACATTTATGAACTCAAGAGTTAATAGGGACAAGTATTTAATAAAGGAAACTTTGTTAAACACATGCTAAAACCTAGACATAGGATAGAATAGTCCTTAGGATAATAAAATTACAAGAGTGAACCTATTTAGCAACTTGGATCATTGTTAGGAGGCAAGGGAGGAATTGACAAACCTTTCTTTACTGTAAAAAACAAAGATCATAAGAGCTTGTAATGAAACTCTGAAGAGAAGTGCTGAAAGGCATAAACTGATGCACCTACATCCAGTGTTCCTACATTACATACTCCATTAAAACACTTAGAAGTAAAGTACTTGGTGAAAACATCTCAACTACTTTTTCCAACTGATTTCTCCCACATTTTATTGCTTATTATTATTTTACTTACTTTGAAAACTCCAAACCAAAAATACTGAATAGTGTAGACACACTAAGTGTACACTTTGAACTACAAAAATTTACAATACATAATCCCTGTGGGTTCGACCTTTCTTATCACTTTATTACTTGTGTGACTATGTATACTTGCATATAATAAACCACACCAAGTTTTTGGCGCCGTTGCCGGGGATTATAGTAAAATTTTGTTGTTTAGATTGTTAATTTAGTGTTTTATTAGTACTACTGGTATTCTGTTTTCTGTGCAGAAACACTTAGTGCAGAAACACTCAGTGTGGAAACACTAGTTTATGCCCAGAGATAGACCACCAGAATTTGATTGTGATCCAGAAATTGAGAGAAGATTTAGGAGATTGCTAAGACAACAAAGACAAAGACAACAAGACTGCAGAACAATGTCTCACCACAGTGAAGATGCCTCAGTAAGAGGAGGACCTAATTCACATCAACAAACTGAAGGTGGACCAGATCACAGACAACAATTCATTCAAATGGGACCAATAGGTATGATTAATGATAGAGATAGACCTATGAGAGACTATGCTCAATATGACCAGCAGCACATACAAACTAGTATTGCTAGACCTCAAATTGATGCTGTTCATTTTGAATTTAAACCTATGATGTTTCAAATGTTGCAAACAATTGGTCAATTTGGTGGATCTCCACATGAAGATCCCCATGAACATTTAAAGCAATTCATAGAAGTTTGTAGTAACTTTATCATTCCTGGCATTAGTGAGGATGCATTTAGGCTTAAGTTATTTCCATACTCTTTGAAAGATAGGGCAAAATCATGGCTAAATTCTATGGAGCCCAATTCTATTCATACATGGAATGAATTAACTGAAAAATTTTTAAGCAAATATTTTCCTCCTATTAAAAATGCTAGGATGAGACATGATATTACATCTTTTAAGCAAAAAGAATTTGAATCATTGTTTGAAGCATGGGAAAGATGGAAAGAACTTTTAAGAAAATGTCCACATCATGGTTTACCTGTCATTATACAAATGGAAACTTTTTACAATGGTCTAGAACCACAAACCAGAGTGATGCTAGATGCATCAGCTGGTGGTGTTCTTTTGAATATGTCTTATAATGAAGCATGTGATCTTATTGACAAAATTGCTACAAATGGTTCAAGTTGGCCTACTGAGAAGGTAAGTGCTCAAAAGAGAACCTCTGGAGTACATGAGATTAATGATATATCAGCCCTATCTGCTCAAGTAGCCACTTTAACCAATCTGATCAAACAGTGCACTAGTGCACCTACATCTAGTGTAGCAACACCTAAAGAAAACACTGCAGCAGCTATAGAACAAGCCCCTCCAGGAACTACAAGTTGTGTGTATTGTGGAGGAGGCCATCTATATGAAGAATGTCCTAGCAACCCTGTCTCTGTCAATTATGTAGGTTACAATAAAAAATAACAACCCTTACTCTCATACCTACAATCCAGGATGGAAGAACCACCCAAATTTTAGGTGGAACAATTCTAATGCACCTGCACACAGTGCACCTGCACCAAGTACTCCTCCTGGATTCCTACCTCAAATCCAACAAAGATCAAACCCACCTGCCAGTGCTAATTCTCTAGAAGAATTGCTTAGATCATTCATTAGTGAAACTAGAACTGCTAGGCAAGCTCATGATATATCAATTAAGAACCTAGAGAACCAAGTAGGGCAATTAGCAACTGCTTTGCAGCAAAGACCAGTAGGTACTTTGCCATCAAACACAGAAGCTTCACCCTCACAAAGGCAAGGTAAGGAGCAGGTTAAAGCCATATCTTTGAGAAGTGGCAAGGATCTAACAGAACCATATGAGCTTGAAGGTACAGAAAAGGGAGAAAAAAATAAAAATGAAAATAATTCTCAAGATGTAGAAACACCTGGTGTTCCTACATCTCCTACTCCAAGGTTAGTACCAGAATACCCTCCTCCTCCTTTTCCTCAAAGATTGAAAAAAATACATGAGGAGAAGCAATTCAGTAAATTTTTAGATGTTTTAAAGCAATTGCATATCAATGTTCCCTTGATAGAGGCACTTCAACAAATGCCAAACTATGCCAAATTCATGAAAGATGTGCTTTCTAAAAGAAGAAGATTAGGGGAATTTGAAACTGTTGTTATGTCAAAAGAATGTAGTCTGATTTTACAAAACAAAATTCCAAGGAAGCTAAAGGATCCAGGTAGCTTTACAATCCCTTTTTCAATAGGTAAGTACTATACAGGAAGAGCATTATGTGATTTAGGTGCAAGCATCAATTTGATGCCCAAATCTATCTTCACAAAGCTAGGGATTGGAAATGCAAAACCTACCACATTGACACTATCTTTGGCAGATAGATCAATTGCATATCCAGAAGGAATTATTGAGGATATATTGGTGCAAGTTGACAAATTTGTGTTTCCTGCAGATTTTGTTATACTTGATTTCATTGCAGATGAAGAAGTGCCAGTCATACTTGGAAGACCATTCTTGGCAACAGGGAAAACACTGATAGATGTGCAAAGAGGAGAGCTAACCATGAGAGTGAATGATCAAGAAGTAAAATTTAATGTCTTGAATGCTTTGAAGTATCCTGCAGAGGAGAGTGAAGAGTGTTCATCAATCTCACTTGATCATTTGGTAGAGAAGCAGTTCCACAAGCAGTATGATCACCTTGCCAATGCACTAGCACCTGATGTTTCTGCATTGCCTGCTGAGAAATTTATTGAAGAAAAACATATTGCCCAAGGAACAAGCTACACCTAAGGTATGGGTTAGAACTTATGAATCTCTTAATTTAGAAGATCCCAACCTTAAAGAAAATGTACCTTCTATTGAACAACCTCCTAAGCTAGAATTAAAAGAACTACCTAAGCATTTAAAATATGTTTTTCTAGGTGAGGATAATACCCTTCCTGTAATCATAGCTTCTGATCTATCTTTAGAACAAGAGCTTGATTTAATTAACACCTTGAGAAAACATAGAAAAGCTATAGGTTGGCAAATGTCTGACATTAAAAGGGATTAGCCCCTCAACATGCATGCATAGGATAATTTTAGAAGAAAACTCTAAAAATAGCATAGAAGGGCAAAGAAGATTAAATCCAATAATGAAAGAGGTTGTTAAGAAGGAAATAATTAAATGGCTAGATGCTGGTATTATCTACCCAATTTCAGATAGTGCATGGGTAAGGGTGGAGTCACAGTTGTAGCCAATAAAAATAATGAATTAATCCCAACCAGAACTGTAACAGGGTGGAGAATCTGTATGGATTACGGAAAACTCAATAAGGCCACTAAGAAAGATCATTTCCCTTTACCCTTTATAGATCAAATGTTAGATAGGTTAGCAGGAAAGGAATTCTATTGTTTCTTAGATGGTTATTCAGGATACAATCAAATAGCAATTGAACCTAAGGATCAACAGAAAACCACATTTACTTGTCCTTATGGCACTTTTGCCTTGAGAAGGATGCCTTTTTGACTTTGTAATGCTCCTGCTACCTTTCAAAGATGCATGATGTCAATCTTTTCTGACTTCATTGAGCAATCAATGGAAGTCTTCATGGATGACATTTCTGTTTTTGGAGAAACATTCTCATTGTGTCTTTCAAACTTAGAAGAAATTCTTCAAAGGTGTGAAGACACTAACTTAGTGCTTAATTGGGAAAAATGTCATTTCATGGTAAAAGAAGGCATTGTGCTTGGTCATAAAATATCTAAAAAAGGTCTTGAAGTGGATAGAGCAAAGATAGAGGTAATTGAGAAACTACCACCTCCATCAACAATCAAAGGGATTAGAAGTTTTTTAGGTCATGCAGGATTCTATAGGAGATTTATCAAAGACTTTTCAAAAATTTCAAAACCATTGTGTATGCTTTTGCAACATGATGTACCTTTTAATTTTGATGAATCTTGTGTAGAAGCTTTTCAAAAACTAAAAAAGGCCTTAGTTACAGCACCAGTTGTAGTCACTCCAGATTGGAGTAAGCCTTTTGAACTCATGTGTGATGCTAGTGACTTTGCAGTAGGAGCAGTCCTAGGGCAAAGATATAACAAAGTGTTTCATACCATATACTATGCTAGCAAAACACTCATTGAAGCTCAAATGAACTACACTGTAAGAAAAGGAACTATTAGCAGTGGTTTTTGCTTTTGAAAAATTTAGATCATACTTGGTTGGCACCAAAGTAATTGTGTACACTGACCATTCTGCCATCAAGTATCTGATTTCTAAAAAAGATGCAAAACCTAGGCTAATAAGATGGGTTCTACTACTTCAAGAATTTGATCTTGAAATAAAGATAAGAAAGGAGTAGAGAACCAAGTGGCTGATCACCTCTCTAGACTTGAAAGTAATAATGCAGGTACAATTGAAGAAATCAAGGAAAGTTTCCCTGATGAAAATTACTAGCAATTACCATGAATACAGCCAGTGTTTCTGCACTCAGTGTGGCCACACCTCATGTTTCAACACCATGGTATGCAGACATAGTAAACTTCCTTGTAAGCAAAATTGTACCATGTGACATGAACTATCAACAGAAAAGAAGGTTCTTCCACATAGTAAAACAATACTATTGGGATGACCCTTACCTATTCAAGATATGTCCTGATCAAATCATGAGAAAATGCATTCCTGAAGAAGAACAGCAAGCAGTGCTCCTGCATTGTCATGCTGCACCATATGGAGGTCACTTTGGAAGCCAAAGAACAGCAGCTAAGGTACTTCAATCAGGTTATTTCTGGCCTACTCTATTTAAAGATGCTTATTATATGGTCAAAACCTGTGATAAATGTCAAAGAAGTGGTAATATATCTAATAGACATGAAATGCCTAGGACTAATATTCTAGAAATAGAACTTTTTGATGTTTGGGGCATGGATTTCATGGGTCCTTTTCCACCTTCTTTTGGCAATGAATACATCTTAGTGGCTGTAGACTATGTGTCTAAATGGATTGAGGCTGTAGCACTGCCAAATAATGATGCTAAATCTGTTAGCAAATTTCTCCAAAGAAATATTTTTTCAAGATTTGGTACTCCAAGAGCAATCATCAATGATGAAGGCTCACATTTTTGCAACAAACTTATTGAAAATCTTCTTGCAAAATATGGAGTGAAACATAAGATTGCTACTGCCTATCACCCACAAACAAGTGGACAAGCTGAACTTTCAAATAGGGAAATAAAAAGAATGCTTGAGAAAATGGTTGGACCAAATAGAAAAGATTGGTCCTTACACTTAGATGAAGCATTATGGGCATATAGGACTGCATTTAAAACTCCATTAGGAATGTCCCCCTATAAGTTAGTTTATGGCAAGCCATGTCATCTCCCTGTTGAATTAAAGAACAAGTCATATTGGGCTATCAAAAAGTTGAATTTTGATCTCAAAAAGGCAGGAGAGAAAAGGTTTCTTGAGCTAAATGAATTAGAAGAATTTAGGCATTTCTCCTATGAGAATGCAGAAATTTATAAAGCTAAAACCAAAGTATGGCATGACAAGAAAATCCAAAGGAGAGAACTTAAAGAAGGAGGAATGGTTCTGTTGTACAATTCTAGGTTGAAACTCTTCCCTGGAAAACTGAGATCAAGATGGTCAGGACCATTCAAATTAGTTAAAATCTACCCCCATGGTGCAGTTGATCTATATGATGCAACCACTGATACCACTTTCAAAGTAAATGGACAAAGAGTGAAAATGTACTATGGAGAGCATGTAGAGAGAGACAAGATCACCACTCACTTTGCAAAACCTTAGACCAAGGTACAAGTCAGGCTGTAAGACTCTTAAAACAAGCGCTTGAGGGAGGCAACCCATCACTAATATAGTTAATATTATTATTTTGTGCAATTTCATGTTTTGTTATTTTGCAGGAAAAACAGGACAACAGAGTAGCCAGTGTTTCCACACTTGGTGTTTCCACACTTGATGCAGCCACACTGCCTACTCTGGTGTTAGAATAATTTAGAAGAAAACTGTCACTTGATAAATCATCAACTTAGTGGAATCATCTCTGATCAAGGGTTAGAAAGTGGCGTGTTAAGTCTAAACTTCCACGTGTTGGCTTGCATGTTAGGCCACACAACTTAACGGCTATAACCTCAACTACCAAATCCCACTAACCCTTTCACATACCCTAAGTTTCAATTTTCTTTTCGTCCCTCTCACAAAACCGATTAAAAATCCTCTCCACTCACAAACAGTTTTTCAATCTCAAACACTCAAAATCATCAAATGGCTAAGAAACAAGCTGCCTCTAAGAACACGGGAAAGGATCCGGTGTGGAAACTCATGCGAAAAAGGAAAATCAGGAGTACTAGCATCAATGGAAGCAATCCCTGGATGTGAGCACTTTTGGAACATGAAGTTCCTGCCTGAGCGTGGTTTCAACTTCGCAAAGGCTCATCATTCATTCCTCTCCACTGTCAACAACATGCATTGGGAAAGATTTGTTCAAACCCGAGCCTACTACTTGGAGCAATTGGTGCGAGAATTCTACTCAGGAATTCAGAATAACAGAGGAGGTACTGTATTTTTCTCCAAGGTTAGAGGTAAGAAAGTTTTCTTTGACCCTGCTAGAATCAATAAGCACTATGATCTCACATACACTGGTAATGCATTTGAAGTAAAACTAGAGACTTATGGAAAGAAGCAAATGACTAAAATCAAAGAAAGAGTAGCAATAGAAGGATCTCAGTGGGAGAAATTCACAAATACTGAATTCAAACTTAAAACTGGTGAATTGATCCCTGAGCTTGGTAGTTGGCATTTATTCATTGATACATCAATTCTCCCTACTTCACACACTTCTACATTATCTAAAGATAGGTTGATTCTTATTGATTCAATCCTATGTGAGGATAATGTAGACATAGGGAAATTGATAGCTAAAGAAATTGTAGAATGTCAAGCCAAGGAATCTGGATTCTTATATTTCCCATGCTTAATCACTGAACTGTGTCAAAAGCAAGGAGTTGTTACTTCTGATCTAGAAAAAGTCTACAGAAAAACCCCTCCTAGTGGTCTGTCTGCTGAAGTTAAGGAAAGAGTGAGGTCAGTGAAAATTAAAATACTGTAGAGCAGGAAGTGTCTGAACACTTGGTGCAGAAACTCCAAGCTGTCTGGAAATTTCAAAGAGAACAGCATGAGTGGTTGAAATTAAAGTTGGATGACCCTGAAGCAGAAATAGAATCCCCAATTTTTCCTAATTGGGTGATTGATGAAAAAGAAGAAGTGGAAAAGGAAACTGATAAGAAAGAGAGGAGAGTAAAGAGAAAGAGAGATACTGAGAAAGAAAAGAAGGGAAAGAAACCAAGAGTGGAGGAAGAAATTGAAGAAGTAAGTGATGAAGATACTGAAGAAGATGAAGAGGCAAGGCAAGCTGTGAAGGATATTGAAAAGGATGAAGAGGAGGATGAATCTGAGTCACTAGAAGTTAGTGACAGTGATGATGATGACAGTGATGTTGCAGTGATGATATGGAAGCTAGTGCTAGAAGAAAGTATGAATTAAGGAAGAAATCTACAAATGAAGCCCAACCACCATCACAACAGCAATCAAACACCCCCTCACCACCATCACAAACCAACATTCCATCCCCCACCACCCACCATTCCCCCAGTCACACTTCAACACCAAAATCACCCACACCTCCACCAGAAAATACTCCCCAATCTGAAAATCCAAAACAAGATGCACAAGAGATACAACCATCCCATCCCAGAAATCACCCACCCTACCAACAGAACCTATTGAGCCAACTAACATTGTTTCTGAGAAAGTTCAAATGCAGGTACTCATTGAAGAGCCTGAGAAAGAGAAAGACAAAGCAGGTTCAGAGTTGAAGATGCAGGCAATACTGTCAAGGAGTCTGTTAGTGTTCCCACACCAACTGCTGAAGCTTCAAAATCAACAGTCATGGCAACTAGTCCTGCAGCAACAATCTCTGCAGTTCTGAAAGCCTTAGCAGAGAAGAAACAGATGCTGGGATACACAAGGAGAACAATGAAGCCTGCTCCAACAAAGAAGATGTGGACAATGAGCTCACTTTATGGTGCACAGGGTACAGGGGTACAAGCTGGTGAGAAGGAGGTATCTGAGGAAGCTACACCCAAAGAAGGAGAGAAAGAAGCTGAGAAGGTAGCAGAGCAACAACCAGAGGGAAATGAGCAGCAATCTGAAGAGGCAGAAATGCCTGAGGCTACTGTAGATGATCCTGGTGTGCCTACCTCTGATGTGGCCACTGCTAAGAAGCCAAAGAAGACAAAAGTCAAGCATAGCCCTGCTGTGAGAGTCAGCCCCAGATTCCAGAAGAAAGAGTAAAAAGATACATTTTAATGTTGTTTCCAGTATTTATAATATGCTTTAGTAGTATACTCTATGTGCTAAATACTATGTGTTAACTTGCTGCTATGTGTTAATTACTTTTGATTGTATCTCCCAAACTTTTGGATCCCTTGTTTACTCAACTTAGAGCAGTGGGGACACTGCTCATATTTAAGTTGGGGGGGGGGAGAGTGGAGAATAGTATATATTTTTGTGTATGCACTATATTTGCAGCATGTTTTGAACCTAGTACTAATATATATGTATGAATATAAAAATATGTTTGAGTAAGTATTTATAGCATGTGAGTATGTAGTGTTAGTATGTTTTAAGTTTTAGATGTACTTAACAAGGCATGATAATTTGTATTAACATGGTGAATTAAGTGCATCAATTTGTTTTTAGAATTAAAATGATTATGAAACATGATCAATTCATTTTTTTCTCAAAAATTGAAGAAGTGTATCAATGAGTCAAATTTTAAAAGCCTTGTTTTCTAAAAATGATCAGTTTTATAAATACTTTGACACAACAAAATTGAGTTTTGAAAAGAACCATGCTAGATCAAGAGCTATCTAAAGCCAAGGAAATTTTGAAAATTTGAGGTCAAAATTAGATTTTTATTAAAAATTTAGAAGAGCATAAAGACTTAAAGTTTGGGGGAAAAATCAATGAATACAAAGGCCAAAGTGTGACAGCTTGAAGAGTACAAACCACAAGTGTCAAAACCACTCAAAAAAAAAATACCAAAAATATCCAAAAAAAAGAGCTACACTTGCCCGAGTCATATAAACTGAACCTGTCCCTTAAGTGCAATTTGGTTTGAAAAATATGAACAAAGTTCAAAGAGAAAAAGAAAAACAAACCAAGAAAAAGAAGAAAATGCATGTGGAGGTCAGTGAGGAGGGCAGTGTACGCTACCAAAAAATACTCAAAGAGTTCCAAGTGTGGCAACACTTAGTGTGCCAACACCATCTACATCAAAAGGCACCTACACTCAAAATAAGGTGAACCTACAAATCCCAAAATGATGTTTTTTGCACTCACTGCATTACATCATCAAAAATCAAAACACCAAGAATAGAAATAAGGTATTTGCTCAACAAGTTGGAAACACCAAAAGCCCTTTGTTGTGCTTAAGAGTCCCCTAATTACTTGAAGAAATTGTTAGTCTCGGCCATATTTTGAAAAATCTCTAAGAGTGACCAAAAGAGTTCCATTTTCTTTCAAAAAGCTAAGGAGAAAATTCTTTGTTCAGTTATGGAACCAATTAGAAACTCAATGGACCACACACTCACACAAATGAGTTTTTATAACTCTGAATATTTTAAAGCAAGGGCGTGGAAGAAAAAGCACCAAAAGAAAGGCTTATTACAATACACTTCAAACACTTCTTGAAAAACATAAGTTGAGATGTCTTCATAAATTATTATGTTTTATTTCTTGTCGTTGCTTGAGGACAAGCAACAATTTAAGTTTAGGGGTGTGATAACTCTATTTTATATAGAGTTATTCATACAATCAAGCTTGAGTTATTGCTTATTTTCAAGAACATTTATATATATTTATAGCTTATTTATCAAGGAACAACATTCTAAATATTCAAATGGATAAAGGGCAATGATCTAGGCAAAATGCACACATCTTGTTAGGTTTGATGTTTTTGTTCAGTGCAGCTACTGCAGGAGTGGAAACACTGCCAACATCAGGAGTGGAAACACTAGGAGTGGAAACACTGCCAACACCTGCTAAAATTCTGCAGTTTATACCAAAACATCCAAAGACCATTTCAATGCTTCCACACTTGCTGAAGTCGGCGATACACATAAAAATCAAGTTGCAAGACTCAAACTTATCTAAAAGACATGTGGCACTTCTCCAATGGACCTCATCTTTTGTTATACATGCAAGCGACCAAACCTGTGCATCTTGCTTAATTGGTTGTCAACAAATTAACCATGTTCGGTCTCCTCAGCTGATCTTTCACGCCAAAGGAAACCCCTTGCAAGAGGAAAGCTTTCAAGCCTATAAATAGATATCATATCTTCACAAGAAAAGAATCCTATCTTCTATCATCTTTCACATCTTTAAATCCTTTATCTTTTCGCTTAGTTTAGGTTTAGTTTATTTTCATTTCAAGTTTCTAAGGAGAGGAAGGTGAGGAAGTGCTTGACAACCATTCCCTTCACTTCTACTTTGAAGAAATTCGTGTAAGAAATCTTTATTGTACTTCAACTTGGGAACTTAATGCAAAAGATCTTCTATTCAAGTAATCTCTACTCTTTTAAGTTCTTTTGCTTTATTATTCATTTACTTATGTTCTTTGCACATTCTTTGCTTTATAACATGAGTAACATGAGCTAAATTCCCTTAAGTTGAGATGTTCTAACCTTGTAATGAACTTCTAAATATGTTATTATGGTTTATGTAGTGTAAACACTTTAAACTCTTGCATAACACTTCTTTCAACTTATTCTGGAATTGATCACTTTAGAATAGGTAAAACTTGTAGCAGCAGACATGGACTACATTTATGAACTCAAGAGTTAATAGGGACAAGTATTTAATAAAGGAAACTTTCACTACAACATTTGGACCCTACGGCAACGCCTAATTTTGCAACACCAAAAAAAACCGTTGCCTTAGACATCAATGGCAACGGTTTTTTTACCCCGTTGCTGATTTATTTTTTTTTAAATATTTTTATTGGCAACGGTTCAAAACTGTTGCCATATAGTCTATAGCAATGGTTTTTTGTCTAATCATTAGGCAACGGCTCATAAACGTTGCCATATTGTCTACGGCAACGGTTTTTTGTTTTAGCTTTAGAAAACGACTCATAAACGTTGCCATAGAGAAATTTATTAAAAAATAAAAAAAAATAGAAAATCCATTCCTTTCTCTAACCCACGCATACGCAACCCTAAATCACTTCTCTCACAAATCTCAGACACGCGAGCTCACCCTCCACCCACCATTCTCAAACGCAAATCGGAGCTCACCCTCAGCTCCACCATTCTCAGCTCCACCATTTTCAGAAACGGAAAATCAGAAATCAGATTCTCACAAATCTGAACTCACCATGCGCGAACTCTAAATGGTGAGATCGTTGCGCTCAAGAAGACTCGCCTCCACGAGGACGACGAAGGTGTCCCTCCCACCACTCTCCGCAAAGTTTCCATTTTACGAATGCTCTCTTGCGATCCCCATTTCATCAGGTATTATCGTATTTTAGGGTTTTTTAAGGGTGGATATATGGTCTGTTGCCTGCATATTTGGTTAGTAAGGATCTTGTTTTTGTTCAACTCAACCAGGTTCTATCTTTAGATTGTAGCTGAACTTGTCACCAAGCAAGCACTCTTTCCTGGTGATTTCGAGCTGCAACAACTCCTTCATATATTCAGGCTGTTGGAGTTTCACTATAGTAAATACTATTTCTGCCTTTAAATACTATTTCTGCCTTTACTATAGTGTCTATGTCTTGGGGGAGAATTTAATACTTCAAATTTCAGCTCCCTACAAACTCAGGAAATTTTTGGTGGAGTTTTTCCCCTGGCTTCCACCTCATGTTTTGTTTGCTAATTACTATGAGTGAAATATATTTACAGCTAACTTCTGGTTTTGAATTTTGTAAATACAGTGTTGCTCGGTTACATTCAGTGTGTGTCTTATGAACAAAAATTAGAGAACTTTGGCTCTCATTGCTGCTGTACTAATGTGGTTATGTGGAGAAAAAAATCTGTTACTATTTTTATCATTTCATTATCTTATTTGTGTGTGTTGACTAATTTTTCTCCTCTATGGTATGTGGGGCCTTGTCAACTGTTAGATTGGGTAGTGACTTGGCTGGTTATCAAATACTGCATGATGATTTTGATACCAATTAGCTGCTTCATGATCTATGATGTGCAATGCTTTATCTTTCACAGCTAGTTGTGTTTTTTTGGTTCAATGTTTTCAAGTTATTTGATGTGTTTGTGATAACAAACTGAAGTTCTTTCTGAACATTGAAACCTTCAAATGACAAGTATTTGGAAGGATGCCTTGTTTTCCTCCTCTCCAGCCATTCTTAGTAACAGTAATTCAGCATAAAAATTATAACTCGATCATGCCTTCAGATGAGAATGTCATACAGTCCAGCCGCACATCTGTTTCTTTTTCTGGTGCAATGGACAGACTGCAATCTTGCCGGAGCCCTTGGACTGTTAAGAATCCTAATTTACAAGGTTAGTGTAACACCCCGGTATTTTTATCGAGTAAAAATACCCAAGTGTACCATCATAAAATAATCAGAGATATTTTTCCTGCTTTAGATATTGAACATAAATAAAAACAGCTCATAACCTAGAGTCCAATATCCAAATACTAAGAAATGGCGGAAACGATTTTACAACTTCTACTGATACAAGTTATACAATCGGAAATACAAAAGTCTCGAGGGAAAGACATTAACAATGAAAACTAAGTCTTCACCGTCTTCATAAGCACACCACCTAGCTGTGGTTCTTCACCTTTGCTTTCACCCCTGATTCTCTGTAAAAACCACAAAATATAAACAGTGAGATACAATCTCAGTGAGTTCTACCGGAACCCCTACTAACACTCTCGGTCCGTTTAAAACATTTTTAAGATTTGACACAGCACCGACTGCAATCCACTTGCTAATCCCGGTGTACCATACAATAAGGCTTCGATCTAATAGGACACCGACTGCAAACCACTTGCTAATCCCGATGAACTAACATCCTAGGCCTTTCTACGTACCACCGACTGCAAACCACTTGCTAATCCCGATGAACGCAGCACAAACTTTTGACACAACACCGACTGCAAACCACTTGCTAATCCCGGCGAACCCCATAACCAATAGTGTTTCCTAATGGCCCAGAGCCTAGGGTAAGGGTTCATGACTTCCCCGCCTAGTATGTCAACATGGGTCGTCACCCAAACTCGATATAATATATATATCTACAGCACTATGAACCCACGGTCCATCAAATCAGACAATTAATGAAACACTTTAATTCCACATTTATAAAAATCCAAGTTCACACTCGCACTCTATTTGACCACTTTTCGACAAAATTTTCAATATCAAAAACAGATCATTTTGCCTTAAAACTAGAATATTCAGTTAGGCCTCTGAATAAGCTTTCCAACGCATCTTAGAACACCTCAATCGGGTTCCCGAATCAAAAGTTATCGCGAAACGAAAAACAGTGTTTGTTTGCTGAAAATTCTGCCAACTGGCGCGCGAGTGGCGCGTGGCGCGCAAACGGCGCGCGAGTTGACAGCCAAGTTCTGCCCAGTGGCGCGTGAGTAGCGCGCGGCGCGCAGACGCGTGGACAGGCAGAAAGGGGGCCTGTCAAGTGCAGAATTTTGCGATTTTCGCGAAATCCGCTATTCCGCTCAATTCCGATTTTTGTTCCGATCGAAAACAGATTTGACAACCATAAAAACAATTCCAATCAAAGTCACACAATCATTCAAGTCAATCAAAAACTCATTCAAAACGGATTTTATCAAAACGCGACATATTTCCCAATTAACGGTTTTTAAGTCAAAATCTTTCGAAATCACATCACCAAAAATTCCATTTCGACGCGACACAACTCGAGACTCGCTCCGATCGATTCCTAATCCGAAACAGACGATATCCAGAAATATTCCAGTCCAGCGAAAGCGGTAAAACAGTTAATTAATTAATTCGAAACATAAAATCCTAAACGTGAGTAGAACTCACCCTTGAAGCGTGAACCACGATCGAGCCGAATTCGCCGAGTAACCACACGAACATTCCCCGCATAAACTTTCCGTTCCGACGTCGCTCCAATCCGCTTCCAAAGCTTTCCACTCGATCACGAAACCGCTTTTGACCGAAATACCGATTTCCCGAAATTCTCCATGGGCACTATTCATCATCTTCTTCACCTCAAGTCACTATTCACATAAACCTCAAATCTTGATTTTTCAACCTAACTCACCCAATCGATCTTCAATACTCGAGTAATCCACCTCGTGCTCGTTCCTAAACATCGTCCTCAGCTTTCCCTTGAGCTTGAACCACAAAACCTCTATTTTTTCCTCTCAAATCGAAAATGGTAAAATGAGAGAGAGAGAGTTGATGATGAAAATCTTGGCACCAAATCGAAGAGGAAGTAGCGCTGAACATTTTTCGTGTTGGACGGAAGTCGTTTCGTTGAGCGGAAGTGCCCCCTTTTTCCCCTTCTTCTTCCTCGCCCTTTCTTTCTCTCTTCTTTTCTTTTTCTCTTCTTCTCTCTGTTTTCCTCTCGGTTCTCTCACTGTCTCTCCCTTCTTCTTTCTTTCTTTCATTTTAATTAATTATTTTCTTCTCCTCTCACATGTACACACGTATACACATATATATTTATTTATTATATAAGTTGCAACGCGGTCAAATTACCATGTCGATCCAAATTTCCTATTTCGATTCCAAAACTTCCTTGGTCCGTATTATCCGGTTAACGATTCGATGACAACAAATAAATAATTTTAGCACTCGATAAATTTACCAGTTAAGTACTAAATTGATTTAATTGGATTAACATCCCAATAATTCGGTTAATTATTTTGCGGATGTTACATTCTCCCCAACTTAAAAGAATTTTGTCCTCAAAATTTCGTCAAGCCTTTTATCCGACTAACCGAGAATCGACATTCTCAGAAAGGTCTTAAGTTGCTGAAAAACAATCTCGAACTAACGAAATGAGCGTAGGAACTCTTCCCCAGTGGGCACATCAATCTCCAAGTATGATCCACTACCACCTTGGTACGAACTCTCAGGTCACGCATCTACACGAGAAACTCATCATTCGCCTACATAGGCCCGGCACCGCATTCGAAAACACTTCCGAAGCTTCATTCCTCGCTTGCTCCCCAACTTGATTAATCCAAATCAAAGTACTCCTCGGTAGATGTAAAAACAAACACGATTTCCTCGAAAGGTGTAAACACTTTCTCAACAAATCTTCTAATATCCTTAACGGTTCTCGTACATACCGACAATGTGACAGAAAGGTCACTTGTGAAACTTCTTGACTCGCCCTTGGGATTTCGAGATAGAACTTTTCAAAAAGATGGAATGAGGATTTATCAGAAACGTTTATCTTAAACGTAGAAGTAAACCGTGGGAACATCAATTAATTTCGGAAGTAATGAAAATCATATCAGTTGTTCTCAAAACAACTATCAGACAGAACGCAAAACCCTTCTTCCTTTCCAAATTAGTCAATAGCGTTGAGAGCTTCCCCCTCAACCTAAGTAATCCTCCTAGGATTTTTCCTCCTCAATCATATTCTATTAGCCTCTTAGTTCGTTCCCAAAATTAACTTCAGCATGCGGGTTTTCACAAAAATGATTTTTCAAAACTACCATACCGCACGCCAAACTTCACTTTGGAAAGTTCAGTCCCTTGCAGCAGATCCATCAATTAGTCCTTTGGTGCTTATTCGCAATGTGTAAAACAGTCAACCGTCAACTCATTTTCATATTCGTATTCATGTTTGGCTTGTCAAACGGAATCACATAATACTATCTCCTTGTTAACCTTCACAAGGAGAGGTTAACAAACTAATACCTCACCATTAATACATCTGCTTTATATTCTGTACACCCTGGAACAGAATATAAACTTCGGCGTGCTTCCTCTAACACTTGCCTTTTATTGTTCTCATCATCGGACGCACAGATTCTACCGTTGAAACAACTGACTCCATCACTATCCATAGTAAAATCTGGAAATACCTTTTGTGAATGTAGCTTCACATCAACTTCCTGTGCTAAGCGTATAGAATCCCTTAGGGAACTAGAGATCCTCATATGGCTCAACACTAACCGATTCCTTCTTGATCTTGAATTCGGATTTAAGTCTCTAAAAGACTCCGATGAATCCATCTCATGCATCAATAAACTCAGCTATGTGGATGGACTTCCTACTCAGTGCATCAGTTACAACACTGACCTCTCTTGAATGCTACATCAGCACAAATTCATAATCCTCCAGAATCTCAACACACTTCTCTGCCTGCTATTCCGTTCTTTCTGATCAAACAGATACCTTAAACCCTTGTGACCACTAAAGACTCCGAAACGAGACCCAAACAGGTAATGTCTTCAAATCTTCAGTGCGTACACAATAGCTGCCAACTTCTAAATTATGAGTCGGATAACTCTTCTCATGAGACTTTAATTGTCTGGACGCCCAAGCTACCACTTGTTGATTTTGCATTAGAATACGTCTCAAACCATTCCCAGAAGCGTCGCTGTAACTTTGGAATCCCAAAAACGGATCTGGAAGAATCAGGGTTGGAGCAGAAGTCAAAATCTTCAACTCTTGAAAACGTTCTTCACAATCGGCATCCCACGTAAACGGATGACCCTTTCGAGTTAACCGAGTAAGTGGAAAACTAACCGTGAGAACCCTTGAACAAATCTCTTATAGTAACCGGCTAGACCCAAAAACTTTCGATCTCTGCGACTGACGTTGGTCACTCCCATTCAACACCGCTTCCTTCTTACTGGGATCTACAGAAACTCCCGTCTTGGGAAATCACCTGTCCCAAAGACTTTACCTCTGACACCCAAAAACCACACTTCGACGGCTTGGCATACAATTTCTTTTCTCGGAGTACTTTCAGAACAATGCGGAGATGTTAGACATGCTCCTCAATGGTCTTCGAGCACATCGAGATACCACCAATGAAAACGACTACAAATTGATCTAGGTAATTGAGGAAAAGCTCGGTTCAGGTAATCCATGCATACCGCTGGAGCATTAGTCAAACCGAAGGGCATCACTACGAACTCGAAATGTCCATACCTAGTACAGAAAGCTGTCTTCGGAATATCTAAGGCTCTAACTTTTATTTGATGACATCCTGACCTCAGATCGATTTTTAGAAAACACCACGGCACCTCGAAGTTGATCCAGCAAATCGTCTACCCTTGGCAAGGGATATTTATTCTTGATCGTCACTTTGTTGAGTTGTCGATAACCCATGTACAATCTCTTGCTACTAACCTTTCTTTTGACTAATCACACCAGAGCACTCCTCCTAGAGAAGCACTCAGTCGAATAAATTTCTCTAACATCGACTCTTCAAGTTGAGACTCCATTTCCTTTAATTCTAAAGGAACTTTCAATAAGAAACAATAGATATTGATCCCGTGCCAGGAACCAATTCTACGGTAAACTCTACCTCTTGCTCTGGAGGTTCAGAAGAAACTTCATTGTGAAAACATCCAGGAAGTCATTCACGACCTGAACGTTCGCCAAATCTAAACTAGTTTCAGCGGATGCAGATAACATACTAACATGTACTCCCGCACCTTGGAATGAAGATTGACCGTCTAAGGTGAACTAGGTAATCGCTTCCGAATTTGTCTTAGACAATTCAACTGATTCTGAAGAGGAACTGATAGTTGATTAACACAGTCGATTGCAACATGATTTGCAGTCATCTTATTCATACCCAAAATGGTGTCCACACTTCTCATAGGCAAACAAATAATCCTTCTACGAAATTTCGGTCTCCTATGACAAGTAGACAATTCTATACAAAGATTAGGTCTGGACACGACCCTTAGCTGCAGTTAAAATAGTTATCGGCTCGGATAGCGATGATAAGGCTGATCCCAACCGATTCACATGCGATCGGGATATACAGCAATAGGTTGCACCCGAATCATATAATATACTGATCGAGTTATTGAAAACTGATCTCATACTCCTCAGTTGATTGTCTGCAGTCGTAACTGTCTAAACATCCAGAGTGTTGACTCGTCCTTGCCTTGGAGCTGCTTGTGACTCCTTGTAACTTTTCCTTACGGGGCACTCTCTACCATAGTGACCCTCTACATTTCTATAATAGCACCGATTAGATCTTCGCTTGCAATCACCGCTGTGAGGCTTTCCACAGTTAGAACATCTTCTGACCTTTGAAGAATCAAAGAATTGCATCTGCTTTTCCTTTGATGAAATTATCTTAGGACTTTGCAGTCGGAGTTGATATTCCAACTACCCTCTTTCCTTTCCCATATTTCCTATGAGATCATCCTCGGTGACATTAGATGATTGCACCAAGGCAACATAATTGGTAGCAGTATAAGAACTGAGACCATAAATCATAAAAGCATTTATGCCCGTTTTATGCTTCTGCATTCTCCGTTCGTCTTCCGAAGCTTACTTTACCACTTGGTAAAACTGAGACAACTTCTCAAACTTAGCGGTGTTTTCTCCCACCGTCCTGCCACCTTTCCTGAGGATGTACCGGTTGAAGATTCTGATCGTGGTCGAGGATTGCATCTTGATCATCCAGTCATAATTCCGCTTATGATGCATTAAGTATTAAGTTGATCAGGCTCAATGTCTCTTAGCATCACAAGTGTAATTACAAAAAGGACTAACAAGGAATCGACTCAACCCTAAACTAAGTCCGACTAGGTCGAACTGCTCTGATACCAACTGTAACACCCCGGTATTTTTATCGAGTAAAAATACCCAAGTGTACCATCATAAAATAATCAGAGATATTTTTCCTGCTTTAGATATTGAACATAGATAAAAACAGCTCATAACCTAGAGTCCAATATCCAAATACTAAGAAATGGCGGAAACGATTTTACAACTTCTACTGATACAAGTTATACAATCGGAAATACAAAAGTCTCGAGGGAAAGACATTAACAATGAAAACTAAGTCTTCACCGTCTTCATAAGCACACCACCTAGCTGTGGTTCTTCACCTTTGCTTTCACCCCTGATTCTCTGTAAAAACCACAAAATATAAACAGTGAGATACAATCTCAGTGAGTTCTACCGGAACCCCTACTAACACTCTCGGTCCGTTTAAAACATTTTTAAGATTTGACACAGCACCGACTGCAATCCACTTGCTAATCCCGGTGTACCATACAATAAGGCTTCGATCTAATAGGACACCGACTGCAAACCACTTGCTAATCCCGATGAACTAACATCCTAGGCCTTTCTACGTACCACCGACTGCAAACCACTTTCTAATCCCGATGAACGCAGCACAAACTTTTGACATAACACCGACTGCAAACCACTTGCTAATCCCGGCGAACCCCATAACCAATAGTGTTTCCTAATGGCCCAGAGCCTAGGGTAAGGGTTCATGACTTCCCCGCCTAGTATGTCAACATGGGTCGTCACCCAAACTCGATATAATATATATATCTACAGCACTATGAACCCACGGTCCATCAAATCAGACAATTAATGAAACACTTTAATTCCACATTTATAAAAATCCAAGTTCACACTCGCACTCTATTTGACCACTTTTCGACAAAATTTTCAATATCAAAAACAGATCATTTTGCCTTAAAACTAGAATATTCAGTTAGGCCTCTGAATAAGCTTTCCAACGCATCTTAGAACACCTCAATCGGGTTCCCGGATCAAAAGTTATCGCGAAACGAAAAACAGTGTTTGTTTGCTGAAAATTCTGCCAACTGGCGCGTGAGTGGCGCGTGGCGCGCAAACGGCGCGCGAGTTGACAGCCAAGTTCTGCCCAGTGGCGCGTGAGTAGCGCGCGGCGCGCAGACGGCGCGTGGACAGGCAGAAAGGGGGCCTGTCAAGTGCAGAATTTTGCGATTTTCGCGAAATCCGCTATTCCGCTCAATTCCGATTTTTGTTCCGATCGAAAACAGATTTGACAACCATAAAAACAATTCCAATCAAAGTCACACAATCATTCAAGTCAATCAAAAACTCATTCAAAACGGATTTTATCAAAACGCGACATATTTCCCAATTAACGGTTTTTAAGTCAAAATCTTTCGAAATCACATCACCAATAATTCCATTTCGACGCGACACAACTCGAGACTCGCTCCGATCGATTCCTAAATCCGAAACAGACGATATCCAGAAATATTCCACTCCAGCGAAAGCGGTAAAACAGTTAATTAATTAATTCGAAACATAAAATCCTAAACGTGAGTAGAACTCACCCTTGAAGCGTGAACCACGATCGAGCCGAATTCGCCGAGTAACCACACGAACATTCCCCGCATAAACTTTCCGTTCCGACGTCGCTCCAATCCGCTTCCAAAGCTTTCCACTCGATCACGAAACCGCTTTTGACCGAAATACCGATTTCCCGAAATTCTCCATGGGCACTATTCATCATCTTCTTCACCTCAAGTCACTATTCACATAAACCTCAAATCTTGATTTTTCAACCTAACTCACCCAATCGATCTTCAATACTCGAGTAATCCACCTCGTGCTCGTTCCTAAACATCGTCCTCAGCTTTCCCTTGAGCTTGAACCACAAAACCTCTATTTTTTCCTCTCAAATCGAAAATGGTAAAATGAGAGAGAGAGAGTTGATGATGAAAATCTTGGTACCAAATCGAAGAGAAAGTAACGCTGAACATTTTTCGTGTTGGACGGAAGTCGTTTCGTTGAGCGGAAGTGCCCCCTTTTTCCCCTTCTTCTTCCTCCCCCTTTCTTTCTCTCTTCTTTTCTTTTTCTCTTCTTCTCTCTGTTTTCCTCTCGGTTCTCTCACTGTCTCTCCCTTCTTCTTTCTTTCTTTCATTTTAATTAATTATTTTCTTCTCCTCTCACATGCACACACGTATACACATATATATTTATTTATTATATAAGTTGCAACGCGGTCAAATTACCATGTCGATCCAAATTTCCTATTTCGATTCCAAAACTTCCTTGGTCCGTATTATCCGGTTAACGATTCGATGACAACAAATAAATAATTTTAGCACTCGATAAATTTACCAGTTAAGTACTAAATTGATTTAATTGGATTAACATCCCAATAATTCGGTTAATTATTTTGCGGATGTTACACCTATTTACACCACCCTTCTTAATTCTTTTCACCTCCTGAAATAACACAATTATAATTTAATTATTCCACTTAAATAAATATTGTAATCCCTCAAATAACTTAATTAATTAATCAATTAAATTATTTTAGGGCGTTACAAAAGTGCTATGTATTACGAATTGTTTTTGAGAAATGTGACATCCGTTTTGTCGTTAAAAACTCTGATTTTACGTTAATAAATTACCGGGTAGAAATGGGTGTTACATAAGGCCTGTCGAAAATCTTGTGGGTCAAAGACAGCAAATTGCTGTCAAACCAGCTCCAAGAAGGGAAGTCGAAGTAAACCCTGAGGTTGTGTTGGTCAACAGAGGCCAGAATGCTGATGAAGTGGTTAGACAAGTTCAGCAAAACAATTTTGGACTCCAAAATAACTTGGCTAATCTCGTCGAAACCATTTTAGCCCAGAATGACCTCAATTTGGGCCTGCATAGGCCTAATTTTGTTTCACCCTTGTCAGATTATGTGTTGCAAACTGATTTGCCTAGAGGTTGGAAAATTCCCAAGTTTACAAAATTCGCAGGGGAAACTAGCGAATCCGCTGTCGAACACGTTGCCCGTTATTTAACTGAGGCTGGTGATATAGCCCATAATGAAAATTTGAGGTTGAAATACTTCCCAAATTCCCTTACAAAAAATGCTTTCACTTGGTTTACAACTTTACCCCCACATTCCATATTTAACTGGGGGCAATTAGAGAAAGCATTTCATGAACAGTTCTACATGGGCTAGTCGAAGATTAGTCTAAAAGAATTGGCTAGCGCTCGACGCAAAGTGGCAGAGTCTATTGATGACTATCTCAATAGATTTAGACTTCTCAAGGAAAGGTGCTTTACACAAGTTCCTGAACATGAGTTAGTCGAAATGGCTGCTGGTGGCCTTGACTATTCTATCAGAAAGAAGTTAGACACATCGCACTTAAGAGATATGGCCTGATTGGCTGATAGGGTTCGACAAGTCGAAAGGCTAAAAGCTGAAAAGGATTGAACCAGTAGGTTTAATAAAAAAGAAAAGGTTGCTTACGTCGAAACTAATGACAGCGACCAAGAATTTGATGTCTCTTATGAGGATGTCGAAGAAGAGGTCAATATGGCTGAACTAAAACCTGGACCTCCTTATACTTGTAAATTATTGATGCCTTCAGATGGGAAAAATCGTGTCGAACCTAAAAATGATAGATTTGTTGCAAAAACGTATACATTTGATGTTACTAAATGTGATCAAATATTTGATCTTTTAGTTAATGATGGTCAAATTATAGTGCCTAAGGGCCTGAAGATACCGCCATTAGAGCAACAAAAGAAAAGAGGTTATTGCAAGTATCATAACTTTTTAGGCCATAATACATCTCGTTGTGTTCTTTTCAAGGATTTGGTCCAAAAAGCACTGACTGAAGGAACAAGACTAAGCCTCCAATGAAGATTGACACTGATCCTCTTCCAGTAGCAGATGCTATGTATGCTGAACCAGTCGAAATCAATGTGGTGGAAGCTACTGAGTTTATTGCTGCAGATGGTGACAAGAAAGGAACAATTGAACATTCAATGGACAACGTCGAAACGGTCACTGAGGACTAGTACAACGAGAAAAAGCAAGTGGTTTACCCCAAGGCTGAAGAAGAACTGGTCGACTTCCTTAACCGTTGCAAAATTAACAACACTGAGGTCATGTTGTGTCCAAGGGGTAGTTCTGTCTTCGACAAGGAGGCAGCAAAGAACCTAGAAGGATTCAAACCTTAATGGAAGAGGAAAGCCAAGTGTGTCGACAAAAGGCCAAAGTTCAGCTTCAACAAAAGAGGAACACCATATAAGGTAACTTCGACCAAGAATCCTCAGAAGGCGCAAATCAAGACCTTTGTGCCACCAACTAAGTCACCTGTCGAGAAGTGGGTGTATTCTGGTGGCAAAGACACGGGTAATCATTCAACTACGGTCAAAGGAAGTGCAAGCACTGCAAAACAGAGCAAGGCAACTGGGTCGAATAAGTATGCCTACAACAATAACTACAAGGGAAAGAATCCGATGACAAGAACACAATGGCGTAGGTATCAACGCCAAAAGAAATCTGCTGCTGCTGCCGGAAAGGGTGAGAACTCCAACAAAAGCAAGGGTAAGCAAGTAGCCTCTTTTGTCGAAATTCCCAGGAAGCCTGCAATGGAGAGAATATTTCCTCCTCTGTCGGTTATTAAGGAAGGTCTTGATCCAAAAGAGGGCCTCAACTTTGATGAGGAAATGGATTCTGGTTTCACTGATTCAGAACCTGACTTCGACGTGATATGCAACGTGGTCTCCATTCTCCCAATTGAGTTCGACGTGGTTTCGGAAGTAAACGAAGTCGAAGAAGACTCCGATGAAGACATGGCTAAACATAAGCCAATATGCAACTATGTTCTGAACAATGGCTGCATTGAAGAGCAGAGTGCTGTCTTTGAAAGGCCAGATGGGGGGATGAAATACCACCTTAAACAATTGTTCATTCAAGCTAAGGTCAACAATGTGGGTGTCAACAAGGTGCTAGTCGATGGACTAGTGGAAAAAAGACATTTAGCGTCGGTTAAATTGGACATTTAGCGTCGGTTATCGCCCGACGCTAAATCGACCGATGCTAAATGTCACATTTAGCATCGGGTGTTCAGAAAACCGATGCTAAATGTCACTTTAAAAACTATTCCGGATGGCTAAAAATGACATTTAGCGTCGGTTGTTTGAAACAACCGATGCTAAATGTATCAAAGGGGACTTTTAGCGTCGGTTGTTTGAAACAACCGATGCTAAAAGTCTCCAAAACTGACATTTAGCATCGGTTGTTTGAAACAACCGACGCTAAAAGTCCCCTTTGAGACATTTTCTGATGACCTTGAGGGACATTTAGCGTCGGTTGTTTCAAACAACCGACGCTAACTGTCTCTCAACGTCATCAGAAAATGACATTTAGCATCGGTTGTTTTAAAAAACCGACGCTAAATGTCTCTAAACGTCATTTGAAAATGACATTTAGCATCGGTTGTTTCAAACAACCGATGCTAAATGTCATTTTACACATTTTAGTTTCTTCATTTTTGATCCATACTGTAATATCCTCAATTTTTACGCTATTTAAATAATTTGTCGTGAATTATTATTTGGTGAATTCTTGTCTTGATTAGAAATAAAATGATTTGATAGTGGATTGCTTGATTTAATTACTATATGAATTGTGTGCTTGATTTAATTGATTTCATCACATTATATTAATTAGGAGTGAGGGACTCATTAGGAAATAAATGTTTAAGTGAAGGGCGAAATTGTCTTTTCCTTATATCCTATATAAGACCCCTTTTCAGCTGAACCTTGGAACAACATTCATTTTTCTAAGGTTAGAAACACCCAGCTGAAGAAGAGAAAGAGAGGGGAGAGGGCGTGAGTTGAGAGGGAGGAAGAGAGGAGGAGCTTCTCAAAGTCTATTGCATGTACAATCTGATTTCACCATTAGTTTCAGTTTTCCATCCTCTCTCCATTGATACAATTTTCGAAACCATCCTCCTTCTCCACCACATTCCACCATTGAAGACCCACCAAGCCCCACCTAGCCAAATTCTGAGTTTTTATGTTGCATGTGAGTTGGGGGAGTGTTAGAACCCTTATCAGTCCCTGAATCACGTATTGGAGCAGTCTAGGAGGTCTGGAATCCAACTTGTTCCGTTTGGAAACTGTTTGGTTGGAGAGTTCGTGAGTCGCCGTGTTCCGTGTTGCTAAGTCTTCGGTGCGATTGTTGTTTGTCATCAAAAGGTGAGTTCTATAACTCACTAGGAAAACCATGAATATGCGTATTGTTGTGTTATTGAGTTTGTAGGTGAATCGGAATGGACATGGGAACAATCGGAATAGGAAAGAAAACGCGAAAAACTGTTTTTCTGCAACACTGTTAGTCACGCACGGACCGTGTGCCTCTGGGCACGGGTCGTGCGTGAGATTCTGGAACCACTGGTGCTGTTTTTGAAAACGCGCACGGGTCGTGTGCCAAGGCGCACGGACCGTGCGTATGTCTCTGATACGACATTTTGAAATACGTCCTAAGTCGTTCCGATTGGTCCTAAGTCCCTTCCTATCCACTCCCCAAGGTTCCCCTAGGATGGGAACACCGTAATTCTACATGTTTAGCTTTGACTGAAGTGGTCGTATTGACCGGGAAGTAATTCGGGATCGGAAGGGAATGACATGATAAATGATGAACACGCACGGATCGTGTGTATGGGCGCACGGGTCGTGCGTGGTCTTCGGGTTGCCTCTTTTAAAAAGTGTTTTAAACCATTCCGAACGATTCCAATTGCTTTCTAATCCTTCCTTCCACCTTCCCCAATGTTACTATGATTGAATTGCCCTGAATTGAGTGGTAATTGATTGTGATTGGATCCAAATTATGTTAGTACCATACAATTGGTTATGTTTGGATTATGTTCAGGTTAAATGAATGCTAATGTGATTGACCATTTGTTTCATGTTATGAATTTGTGTTTGATGTATTGTGCTGGATTGACTGGTTTAGTAAGATTGATAAGTTAAGTTAGCGAACCTTAGTAATCCATGAGAGATCACTTAATAATTAGACTAAGTTATTAATTAGATCACGTTAGTAATAAGTTTATGTTAGGATCAGTTCATGTTAAGTTAAGTTCATGATTATGTTCAGTTTATTGTTAAGTTAAGTTATTGTTATGTTAAGTTCATTGTTCAGTTCAGTTCAGGTATATTAAAATATATACATCAGTTCAGTTAGGGTGACGACCCTATTTCAGTTTAGTGTGCTAGGGGAGGGGAAGTCATGAGCCCTATGAACCTAGGCCCCATCAGGGACCCAGCCGATTAGTGGGGACGGGTTCACCGGAAGCTTATTATGCCAAGTGACCGGTGACACGCTAAAATATCAGTTCAGTTTATGTGTTGTTTCTTGTAACCGGCTTAAGGGTTATGAGGACAACGTTTAGTTCAGTTTATGAGTTGCGTCTTGTAACCGGCTTAAGGGTTATAAGGACAACTTCAGTTAGTTAGCCACATAGTCAATTTAGAGGACTATGAGTTAGAATCAGAATAATGAATCAAGCATAATTGAACTGAGAGGATTAGTAAGGGGTCGCGATAGAACTCACTGAGACAAGTTGTCTCACCCAATCCATTGTTGTTGTTTTTCAGTTAAGTAGGGAAAGATGAAGACCGTGAGGCACGGTTATGAAGATGCTTGAGGAGCAGCCGCTATCTTTATTTCTTTATGTCTTGTATTTCAGTTTCCCTTGTATCTCTGTATTTTGTATTCAGTTTCTTAGATGTACGATGGTACGACTTATGTTTTTAAGTTGTAAATCGCTTCCGCAGACTTTCTATTTTGGTACTGAACACTAGTTGAGCAGTGTAAGAACGCTTTATGTATCTTTCATGTTAAGTTATGTAACGCACTTGATGGTTTTTAGCATCGAGTATTAGTATGTGTTCAGTATTTAAAACAGGAAGTCACTCTGATGTATGCCAGTAGTGCGCTTCGGTAATTTCTACAAGTTAGAAATTAACGGGGTGTTACAATTGGTATCAGAGCAGTTCGACCTAGTCGGACTTAGAATAATGAGTCTCTTAAGTCCTCTAAGTGTGATTCCTCTTAGTATGCTATTAGACGTTTAGCCTGATCAACTAAACACTTTGTGCATATTTTGCAGAATCATGGCCGGTGGAAGTAGGAGAAGCGTCCCTGTTGATCCTCATACCGAATGGATGCAGAATGTCATCGAGACGCAACAGAAGATGATGAATGACATGATGCAAATGCAGCAGCAGCAGATGGCTCAAATGGCTCAGATGCATCATGAGAGGATGGATCAACAACAACCGAATGTTCAACAACCTCCTCTGGAAGATCCGAATAGGGCTTACTTTCGTTTCCAGAAGATGAATCCCCAAAGTTTCAAAGGAGGACCGGAGGTAATGGTATCACATTTCTGGTTGGACTCAATGGAGAAGATTTTTAGGACTCTTCAATGCAGCGAAGAAGAAAAGGTTCTTTTTGCCACCCATATGCTTGAGGAAGATGCTCAAACCTGGTGGACCAATGCTCATGAACTAATGGTGAATCAGGGAACTCCGGTTACCTGGGTCAACTTCAAAGAAATGTTTTCTGGTCACTTTTTCCCTCCGGTGGTGAAGTTAAGCAAGCAAGCCGAGTTTGTTAACTTGAGGCAAGGTGAGATGTCAGTGGGTGAGTTCACCGCCATGTTCGAAAGGCTGTCGCAGTTTTATCAATTGGCAAAGCATGCTTCGAATGATGAGTGGAAGATGCAGATGTATAGGGCAGGTCTTCGTGCCGATGTGGCCCAAGGTCTTAGCTCTAATGCTATGACTAGTTATGCTGGATTGGTGCAGCAAGCTTATGTTGCAGAGGCAGATCTCAACAGGATGTATGAGGAAAGGAAAGCATACCGGAAGGAAAAGAAAAAGGCATCGGAATTGCCAACCCCAAGTGAGGAGCCAAAAGGTAACTCCCACAAAGGAAAGCAAGCTACAGCATCCGAACTACTAAGGTCCGGTAAGTGTCCGAAATGCGGAAGGCCTCACACTGGAGAGTGTCGTTTGGGATCCACTGTGTGTTACTACTGCAAGGAAGAAGGAAATTATGCTAACGAGTGTCCGGCAAAGAAGAGGAATCGAGAGGAAACTTCTACCCCCGCGCGTGGAGGATTCTATGTGTTGGACGCTCAGAAGGGCAAATCTGATGACAGTTCGGCGAAAGGTATTTCTTAGTCCAATTTTGAGGACAAAATTTTTAAAAGTTGGGGTGATTGTAATATCCTCAATTTTTACGCTATTTAAATAATTTGTCGTGAATTATTATTTGGTGAATTCTTGTCTTGATTAGAAATAAAATGATTTGATAGTGGATTGCTTGATTTAATTACTATATGAATTGTGTGCTTGATTTAATTGATTTCATCACATTATATTAATTAGGAGTGAGGGACTCATTAGGAAATAAATGTTTAAGTGAAGGGCGAAATTGTCTTTTCCTTATATCCTATATAAGACCCCTTTTCAGCTGAACCTTGGAACAACATTCATTTTTCTAAGGTTAGAAACACCCAGCTGAAGAAGAGAAAGAGAGGGGAGAGGGCGTGAGTTGAGAGGGAGGAAGAGAGGAGGAGCTTCTCAAAGTCTATTGCATGTACAATCTGATTTCACCATTAGTTTCAGTTTTCCATCCTCTCTCCATTGATACAATTTTCGAAACCATCCTCCTTCTCCACCACATTCCACCATTGAAGACCCACCAAGCCCCACCTAGCCAAATTCTGAGTTTTGATGTTGCATGTGAGTTGGGGGAGTGTTAGAACCCTTATCAGTCCCTGAATCACGTATTGGAGCAGTCTAGGAGGTCTGGAATCCAACTTGTTCCGTTTGGAAACTGTTTGGTTGGAGAGTTCGTGAGTCGCCATGTTCCGTGTTGCTAAGTCTTCGGTGCGATTGTTGTTTGTCATCAAAAGGTGAGTTCTATAACTCACTAGGAAAACCATGAATATGTGTATTGTTGTGTTATTGAGTTTGTAGGTGAATCGGAATGGACATGGGAACAATCGGAATAGGAAAGAAAACGCGAAAAACTGTTTTTCTACAACACTGTTAGTCACGCACGGACCGTGTGCCTCTGGGCACGGGTCGTGCGTGAGATTCTGGAACCACTGGTGCTGTTTTTGAAAACGCGCACGGGTCGTGTGCCAAGGCGCACGGACCGTGCGTATGTCTCTGATACGACATTTTGAAATACGTCCTAAGTCGTTCCGATTGGTCCTAAGTCCCTTCCTATCCACTCCCCAAGGTTCCCCTAGGATGGGAACACCGTAATTCTACATGTTTAGCTTTGACTGAAGTGGTCGTATTGACCGGGAAGTAATTCGGGATCGGAAGGGAATGACATGATAAATGATGAACACGCACGGATCGTGTGTATGGGCGCACGGGTCGTGCGTGGTCTTCGGGTTGCCTCTTTTAAAAAGTGTTTTAAACCATTCCGAACGATTCCAATTGCTTTCTAATCCTTCCTTCCACCTTCCCCAATGTTACTATGATTGAATTGCGCTGAATTGAGTGGTAATTGATTGTGATTGGATCCAAATTATGTTAGTACCATACAATTGGTTATGTTTGGATTATGTTCAGGTTAAATGAATGCTCATGTGATTGACCATTTATTTCATGTTATGAATTTGTGTTTGATGTATTGTGCTGGATTGACTGGTTTAGTAAGATTGATAAGTTAAGTTAGCGAACCTTAGTAATCCATGAGAGATCACTTAATAATTAGACTAAGTTAGTAATTAGATCACGTTAGTAATAAGTTTATGTTAGGATCAGTTCATGTTAAGTTAAGTTCATGATTATGTTCAGTTTATTGTTAAGTTAAGTTATTGTTATGTTAAGTTCATTGTTCAGTTCAGTTCAGGTATATTAAAATATATACATCAGTTCAGTTAGGGTGACGACCCTATTTCAGTTTAGTGTGCTAGGGGAGGGGAAGTCATGAGCCCTATGAACCTAGGCCCCATCAGGGACCCAGCCGATTAGTGGGGACGGGTTCACCGGAAGCTTATTATGCCAAGTGACCGGTGACACGCTAAAATATCAGTTCAGTTTATGTGTTGTTTCTTGTAACCGGCTTAAGGGTTATGAGGACAACGTTTAGTTCAGTTTATGAGTTGCGTCTTGTAACCAGCTTAAGGGTTATAAGGACAACTTCAGTTAGTTAGCCACATAGTCAATTTAGAGGACTATGAGTTACAATCAGAATAATGAATCAAGCATAATTGAACTGAGAGGATTAGTAAGGGGTCGCGATAGAACTCACTGAGACAAGTTGTCTCACCCAATCCATTGTTGTTGTTTTTCAGTTAAGCAGGGAAAGATGAAGACCGTGAGGCACGGCTATGAAGATGCTTGAGGAGCAGCCGCTATCTTTATTTCTTCATGTCTTGTATTTCAGTTTCCCTTGTATCTCTGTATTTTGTATTCAGTTTCTTAGATGTACGATGGTACGACTTATGTTTTTAAGTTGTAAATCGCTTCCGCAGACTTTCTATTTTGGTACTGAACACTAGTTGAGCGGTGTAAGAACGCTTTATGTGTCTTTCATGTTAAGTTATGTAACGCACTTGATGGTTTTTAGCATCGAGTATTAGTATGTGTTCAGTATTTAAAACAGGAAGTCACTCTGATGTATGCCAGTAGTGCGCTTCGGTAATTTCTACAAGTTAGAAATTAACGGGGTGTTACAATTGGTATCAGAGCAGTTCGACCTAGTCGGACTTAGAATAATGAGTCTCTTAAGTCCTCTAAGTGTGATTCCTCTTAGTATGCTATTAGACGTTTAGCCTGATCAACTAAACACTTTGTGCATATTTTGCAGAATCATGGCTGGTGGAAGTAGGAGAAGCGTCCCTGTTGATCCTCATACCGAATGGATGCAGAATGTCATCGAGACGCAACAGAAGATGATGAATGACATGATGCAAATGCAGCAGCAGCAGATGGCTCAAATGGCTCAGATGCATCATGAGAGGATGGATCAACAACAACCGAATGTTCAACAACCTCCTCTGGAAGATCCGAATAGGGCTTACTTTCGTTTCCAGAAGATGAATCCCCAAAGTTTCAAAGGAGGACCGGAGGTAATGGTATCACATTTCTGGTTGGATTCAATGGAGAAGATTTTTAGGACTCTTCAATGCAGCGAAGAAGAAAAGGTTTTTTTTGCCACCCATATGCTTGAGGAAGATGCTCAAACCTGGTGGACCAATGCTCATGAACTAATGGTGAATCAGGGAACTCCGGTTACCTGGGTCAACTTCAAAGAAATGTTTTCTGGTCACTTTTTCCCTCCGGTGGTGAAGTTATGCAAGCAAGCCGAGTTTGTTAACTTGAGGCAAGGTGAGATGTCAGTGGGTGAGTTCACCGCCAAGTTCGAAAGGCTGTCGCAGTTTTATCAATTGGCAAAGCATGCTTCGAATGATGAGTGGAAGATGCAGATGTATAGGGCAGGTCTTCGTGCCGATGTGGCCCAAGGTCTTAGCTCTTATGCTATGACTAGTTATGCTGGATTGGTGCAGCAAGCTTATGTTGCAGAGGCAGATCTCAACAGGATGTATGAGGAAAGGAAAGCATACCGAAAGGAAAAGAAAAAGGTATCGGAATTGCCAACCCCAAGTGAGGAGCCAAAAGGTAACTCCCACAAAGGAAAGCAAGCTACAGCATCCGAACTACTAAGGTCCGGTAAGTGTCCGAAATGCGGAAGGCCTCATACTGGAGAGTGTCGTTTGGGATCCACTGTATGTTACTACTGCAAGGAAGAAGGACATTATGCTAACGAGTGTCCGGCAAAGAAGAGGAATCGAGAGGAAACTTCTACCCCCGCGCATGGAAGATTCTATGTGTTGGACGCTCAGAAGGGCAAATCTGATGACAGTTCGGCGAAAGGTATTTCTTAGTCCAATTTTGAGGACAAAATTTTTAAAAGTTGGGGTGATTGTAATATCCTCAATTTTTACGCTATTTAAATAATTTGTCGTGAATTATTATTTGGTGAATTCTTGTCTTGATTAGAAATAAAATGATTTGATAGTGGATTGCTTGATTTAATTACTATATGAATTGTGTGCTTGATTTAATTGATTTCATCACATTATATTAATTAGGAGTGAGGGACTCATTAGGAAATAAATGTTTAAGTGAAGGGCGAAATTGTCTTTTCCTTATATCCTATATAAGACCCCTTTTCAGCTGAACCTTGGAACAACATTCATTTTTCTAAGGTTAGAAACACCCAGCTGAAGAAGAGAAAGAGAGGGGAGAGGGCGTGAGTTGAGAGGGAGGAAGAGAGGAGGAGCTTCTCAAAGTCTATTGCATGTACAATCTGATTTCACCATTAGTTTCAGTTTTCCATCCTCTCTCCATTGATACAATTTTCGAAACCATCCTCCTTCTCCACCACATTCCACCATTGAAGACCCACCAAGCCCCACCTAGCCAAATTCTGAGTTTTGATGTTGCATGTGAGTTGGGGGAGTGTTAGAACCCTTATCAGTCCCTGAATCACGTATTGGAGCAGTCTAGGAGGTCTGGAATCCAACTTGTTCCGTTTGGAAACAGTTTGGTTGGAGAGTTCGTGAGTCGCCGTGTTCCGTGTTGCTAAGTCTTCGGTGCGATTGTTGTTTGTCATCAAAAGGTGAGTTCTATAACTCACTAGGAAAACCATGAATATGTGTATTATTGTGTTATTGAGTTTGTAGGTGAATCGGAATGGACATGGGAACAATCGGAATAGGAAAGAAAACGCGAAAAACTGTTTTTCTACAACACTGTTAGTCACGCACGGACCGTGTGCCTCTGGGCACGGGTCTTGCGTGAGATTCTGGAACCACTGGTGCTGTTTTTGAAAACGCGCACGGGTCGTGTGCCAAGGCGCACGGACCGTGCGTATCTCTCTGATACGACATTTTGAAATACGTCCTAAGTCGTTCCGATTGGTCCTAAGTCCCTTCCTATTCACTCCCCAAGGTTCCCCTAGGATGGGAACACTGTAATTCTACATGTTTAGCTTTGACTGAAGTGGTCGTATTGACCGGGAAGTAATTCGGGATCGGAAGGGAATGACATGATAAATGATGAACACGCACGGATCGTGTGTATGGGCGCACGGGTCGTGCGTGGTCTTCGGGTTGCCTCTTTTAAAAAGTGTTTTAAACCATTCCGAACGATTCCAATTGCTTTCTAATCCTTCCTTCCACCTTCCCCAATGTTACTATGATTGAATTGCCCTGAATTGAGTGGTAATTGATTGTGATTGGATCCAAATTATGTTAGTACCATACAATTGGTTATGTTTGGATTATGTTCAGGTTAAATGAATTCTCATGTGATTGACCATTTATTTCATGTTATGAATTTGTGTTTGATGTATTGTGCTGGATTGACTGGTTTAGTAAGATTGATAAGTTAAGTTAGCGAACCTTAGTAATCCATGAGAGATCACTTAATAATTAGACTAAGTTAGTAATTAGATCACGTTAGTAATAAGTTTATGTTAGGATCAGTTCATGTTAAGTTAAGTTCATGATTATGTTCAGTTTATTGTTAAGTTAAGTTATTGTTATGTTAAGTTCATTGTTCAGTTCAGTTCAGGTATATTAAAATATATACATCAGTTCAGTTAGGGTGACGACCCTATTTCAGTTTAGTGTGCTAGGGGAGGGGAAGTCATGAGCCCTATGAACCTAGGCCCCATCAGGGACCCAGCCGATTAGTGGGGACGGGTTCACCGGAAGCTTATTATGCCAAGTGACCGGTGACACGCTAAAATATCAGTTCAGTTTATGTGTTGTTTCTTGTAACCGGCTTAAGGGTTATGAGGACAACGTTTAGTTCAGTTTATGAGTTGCGTCTTGTAACCGGCTTAAGGGTTATAAGGACAACTTCAGTTAGTTAGCCACATAGTCAATTTAGAGGACTATGAGTTACAATCCGAATAATGAATCAAGCATAATTGAACTGAGAGGATTAGTAAGGGGTCGCGATAGAACTCACTGAGACAAGTTGTCTCACCCAATCCATTGTTGTTGTTTTTCAGTTAAGCAGGGAAAGATGAAGACCGTGAGGCACGGCTATGAAGATGCTTGAGGAGCAGCCGCTATCTTTATTTCTTTATGTCTTGTATTTCAGTTTCCCTTGTATCTCTGTATTTTGTATTCAGTTTCTTAGATGTACGATGGTACGACTTATGTTTTTAAGTTGTAAATCGCTTCCGCAGACTTTCTATTTTGGTACTGAACACTAGTTGAGCGGTGTAAGAACGCTTTATGTATCTTTCATGTTAAGTTATGTAACGCACTTGATGGTTTTTAGCATCGAGTATTAGTATGTGTTCAGTATTTAAAACAGGAAGTCACTCTGATGTATGCCAGTAGTGCGCTTCGGTAATTTCTACAAGTTAGAAATTAACGGGGTGTTACAATTGGTATCAGAGCAGTTCGACCTAGTCGGACTTAGAAACCTCAGTTGTTCACAGACAGAAACCATACAAATTAACAGACAGCAACTAAACAGCATCTAAAGAATTACAAATTAACAGAATCAGAAAGTGTTAAACAGTGTATCCTTTTTCTCCTTCAGAATCTTCATAAAGAATTCTGCCCAAAGCAGACGAATCTCAAAAATCTCTTCTTCGGTGTATGCTTTTGAGTCATCAAATACCTACAAGTTTAAAAATTACTCAAACAAATTATATTCAATCATTCTAATTCCAAATAAATGTGTAAAGTATAATTTTAACCAAAAATTTATACTTGCTCCCAATTTTCAACAACACCAGCATTCACAATGGTCAGCATAAACTTCATCACATAATAGCCACAATGATAACCATTCTGTTGTATTGGCATCTACACAAATGAATTAACAAAGTTAACCAAATTAAACAGAATATATATATATATATATATATATATATATATATATATATATATATATATATCATATATGAATTCACTCCAAATTAAATCAACTCAATATTTTAAATTACTTACTGTAGGGTACAACCACGTGGGGGCAGATGTAGAATAACCTTTGACAGCTCTAATAACATAATATATAAAAGTATTTATAAAATTTCAACCCAACTTAAGTTCAAATACTACAATCTAAACCATGATAAAAAATAAAAACTTACTTGCTACACATGGCTTTGATTTCTTTGTTTGGTTTGCGGCCTAAGAAACACATCCAGACCACAGTATTTTGATTTGGGATTAAGATAATTAGTTGCCAATGTCTGCTGCAACATTGATAAACTTAAAATTAAGCAACACACAAAGAAAAATGAATCACCAATTAGTTGAAATATTTTGCTGTTACGTACCTATGGCAAAATGGAACAATATATACTGCCTTAGTGGTGGTCATCAATTTCTCTTGAAGGTTTTGAAGGAAAACATTCATGGAGATATGCTTCAAGTTAAGCTTGTATGGACACACAAATCCATATAAGTCCTCAATATTCAAGACATTGATGGTGCAAATATCTAGTGGCAAGTAAGAAAAACTATCAAATCGATTAATATATGTAAAAATGTGAGAAATTTATATAATGAAATAGACTTTACTACTTACGTGGACCATACGGCCAAATGGCTCAATTCAAGCCACTCTTCACCAGAAACCATGTCCAGGATCTCTTTGAAGGAGACAAAGCACTCATGAACTTCGTGCTCCAACCTTATCCTGGCATGTCTCTTATCGGCATACCCCGCCACAAGCATCTCTTTTATCCAATCAATATTGACCTCCTCCTCCGCATGAGATGGTGAGTGGCTTGCCTTAGATCCAACCGTTGTCATTGGAGAGGGAACCTGAACACCCGCATTTTAAAGACCTCCACATGAGATGGTGTGCTGAAAAATTAAAACATACATATAAATTAAGCTATTATTTATGAATTGATTCAAATAATAAAACAAATCTAGTAATATAAACATATACTTCTGCCAACGCTTTGCGAACTCGGTCTTGCACCATCACTTCCACGTCCTCCATAATTTCTTTCATCAACTCCGCTTTGTCAACTTGTGAGCTACCCCGGCCAGAATGTGTCACACCTCCAAAGTATCTCTTTATCCCGACACCTTTTCCAACTCCCCGAACACGACCAGGATGCTCAGGTGTTCCAATGGCATCTGTCAAAATATCATTCTTTCCTTGAGGAACGAAAGATCCTTGGCTACTCATAACCGCAAGTTCATCCTGCAACAAAAGCATGTTCAAATGTTACAATTTAACAAGTTAACCAAAACATACTTTCTTCAACTTAGATCCACACACAATGTCTTAGAAACACCACACAATATTTTACTTACAATCTTAGATCCAACTGATTCTGACGACTCGCATACATAAGATCCAGACTTGGTTTTGCGGCCAGCCTTCCACAGCTCATGACGCTCTGGAGATGTAGGCACCACCTCCAAATCAGGATCACCAGACTCCTCCTGGATTTTTTTGATTTGTTCTTCTTTCAAATCCTTCTTCAACTTTTTATAACCACCTGGCCCCATTGTGTGGTTGTATTTATTATTTTTTTGGATATTCTTGGCAGCTTCTCTCTTAGCCTGTTACAAAGAACAAACACCACCATATTTACAACATATCATTAATGTTTAAGAAACTAAAATAGTTATAGTTAAAACAATACCACAAACTCCTCAGTAATGCGACTGTTGTAAAATGCGGCCCATGTCTCGAGAGATATGCTGCTGTACTTGTGACATGGATTTTTTTGACCATCATTATCCCCACTACCAAAGACATATGTTCTGGTGAGAGTTGTCTTGAACTGTCTCCAACAAAGATTGATATGAGATATCCAAGTCTTCTCGAATTCATTACTCTCGGGAACATCAAATGTTAGCTTTACATCATCCCAAACAATCTTTTTTGTCTCCTCATCAACATCACTCCACTTCATTGGCAATATGCTTATCTTTGTTCGTGCAACCACCCCTAAACAGGTCTTGAATTTGTTAGCATACGGATCAATAAGATCGCCTTTACTATCAATTTCCACTCTGTATTTTTGACCATATGGGCACCTAGAAGTGAACTTTTTTAATGACGTTGAACGTCTGGTATTCTTTTTTGAAGACATGATAGCTGAACTTAAACAAAGACAACTAAAATATATCAGTCATATTTATATATTTGAACTAAACATAGAATCATACCTGAACTTATGAAAAAGACAACTAAAATAATCAATAATAGGCTAAATTAGAGAGGCAAAAACAATCCTTTATTCAATATGAACTATGAAAACATACTTCTCTAAGTTACAAAATCTGTCACATGCTCAAAAGGAAATAATAGAAACAAACCATCATTGTCACTAAGTTCAAAATTACAATTTCATAGGTTAAAAAAAACAAATCTAAACTCCTTCGTATAAAATTCCTTCATTATGATCATTACGAGTGGCATGTTCATCGTCAACTTCATTGTCATCAACTGAAGTAGGCACTTGTGTTAACAAACAAGGTGTTTCGGAAATTTCAAGACTTGAATCTTCATTCTCATCACTGCCTATTTTTCCTTGCATGACAACTGACCACTTTTTGTTAGAAGGATCTTTGAGATAGAAAACTTGTTTTGCTTGGTCAGCCATGATGAAGGGTTCATCATTATAACTTACCTTGTCAAGGTCCACTACTGTAAATCCCATTTCGTCAGTACGTACACCACTATTGTTGTTAACCCACTTACATTTAAAAAGAGGCACTTTAAATTTACAGTAATCAAGCACCCAAATCTCTTCAATGACACCAAAGTAAGCAATAGATGCGAGTACAGGATTTGTATCCTTTGAACTAGAGAAGTGCATCGCGGAAGCCTTGACCATAACTCCATTATTTTGCATGGTGCTTTTGTCATATTTCGACTTTGTGTAAAAGGAAAACCTGTTTATGTCGTACCCGCTCCAACATACGACATTAAAGTGAGGGTCATGTGCTAACCATCTCAAAGTCTCAGAGGCACTCACATCTTTCTTAATCTCTGATTTAAACCAATCTATGAATGTGTTGTTATGCTCGTTCAATAACAATATTTCTTTCATTCGAGGGTTTTTAGCCTTTACTATCTCTTTATGGAGAGACAAGTAAGGTAATACCTCATCTATATTATTCAAAACATACAAATTTGCTTGAAGCACTTCAGCTCGACCCATGCATTTAGTGGTTATACCATGTGTACCTTTACCTTGACCTCTCCCTGCATAACGAGACTTTGGTAGTCCCACAGATTTTGCTTCTGACAAGTAGTCAGAACAAAACTCAATCGCTTCTTCTGTGACGTACCTTTCAACAATGGAATAACCACTAAATGGCAGCTTCATTTTCCAACTCGTCCAATTTTTGAGGGTCGATGACTTTAGCACATATACTATTGAAGAATAAGCACAACCTAGTTATGGTATATCGGACATCTTTCGGTAAGATGCCACGAATTGCCACAGGTAGTAGTTGTTGCATCAAGACATGGCAGTCGTGAGACTTCAAGCCAACTAATTTGAGATCTTTCATTGAAACCAGTCGCTTTATATTTGACGAGTAACCATTTGGGACTTTGATTCCCCGTAGACACTCGCAAAAGCTCATTTTCTCTTTTCTTGATAAGGTATGACATGTTGGAGGTAAATACGTGCCTTTACCTCGTTCCACTGGATGTAATTGTTCTCTTATGCCCATCTCACACAAATCTAGACGAGAATTTATACCATCCTTTGTCCCTTGAACGTTGAGAAGTGTCCCGATGACACTATCACAAACGTTTTTCTCGACGTGCATAACATCAATACAATGCATTACATCAAGATTGGACCAATACTGAAGATCAAAGAACACCGACCTCTTTTTCCACTTGCTTTTTTCCTTAGGCTGCTTCTGCTTTTTTTTCGAATACAACTTTGATGTCCCTAACCACTTGATAGACTTCTTCTCCGGTCAAGGCATTCGGAGCAATGTCATTTTCCGAGACAAGTTTCCGTATGCAGGAAAGTCATTGATCGTGCAAAATAACATGGCTCGCAGCTTGAAAGTTTCATTAGAATACCCGTCAAACACATCCACGCCTTCATCCCACATTTTTCTCAAGTCTTCAATCAATGGACTAAGGAAAACATCTATGTCATTACCAGGTTGTCTCGGGCCAGAAATCATCATGAATAGCATCACATATTTGTGCTTCATGCACAACCATGGAGATAGGTTGTAAATTAAAAGGAGAACAGGCCACGAGCTATGATTCGTACTTAAGTTACCATATGGATTCATCCCATCTGAAGCAAGTGCGAGCCTAAGATTTCTTGACTCAGTGCCAAAATCCGAATACAAATTATCAACTTTCTTCCATTGCAAAGAATCAGCCTGATGGCGAAGCTGCCAGTCACATTTCTGTTACCAAGTGGCTTCAGTCTCAAGAGGGGGGGTGAATTGAGATTTAAAAACTTTTCAGATCTTTTGAAAATGTTTTTCCCCTTTTCAATGACTTAGATCAATTTTCGCGCAGGTTAAGTGGAAGCGAAGGAATTAGAATATAAAGTAGTAAAGTAGAATAACAGTAAAGCAGGAAAGCAGTAAAGCACGCAGAGATTTATCCTGGTTCGGTCACCTCCTAGTGACCTACGTCCAGTCCTCACACCCTTGTGAGATTTTCCACTAACACACAAGGCTTACAGGTGCCTTGGAAAACCTTTACAGACTCAGGCACTCTCTCCTAGGATACCCCACCTATAGAGAGCCCTCAGATCTAATATAACAATAACAAGAGATACCCCACCCCTGTTACAATCAACTGCCCTAGAAAGATACCCCACTTCCTAGTACATGCAGCTACCCTAGAGAGATACCCCACTCCCTAGAACAAAACACAACAATTAAATAATAAACAATTGTAAATGCAGAAATACCTCTAGTGTAGGCAGATATTACAACTTGAAGAATACAACCCCAACTAAC